>JAWPHD010011581.1:0-82688 GCA_037043455.1 Cyrtodaria siliqua
AGCAGCTGTGTTTAATCGATTAATGATCGATCTTCGGTCGATTACATATTCTGATGATTGATCATGAATTTTCAGCTGATTCCCGAACTAATTTTTCTCAAATTCTGAAAGCTGCATTCTGACTGAGAAAAAATTCGGCTGCAGTTGGGGGAAAAACTGAAGTTTTCAATTACAGGCCTCTGTTACGGGTAGGTATAAAACGCGGACTAACACGCGCGGACTAGCGGACTGCGGACTAGCGGACTGCGGACCAGTAAGGTATAAAACGCGGACTGGTATTTTGCGGACCATGTAAATAGAT
Source organism: Cyrtodaria siliqua (assembly GCA_037043455.1). Lineage (NCBI taxonomy): Eukaryota > Metazoa > Mollusca > Bivalvia > Adapedonta > Hiatellidae > Cyrtodaria > Cyrtodaria siliqua. The sequence continues at coordinate 302 of JAWPHD010011581.1, forward strand.
GGGACAAATAATACAAATATTTTGGGTAGCAAATATTAAAGTTAAACAAAATAAGTATGTGATGTATGGTAATGGTCATTTGAAAATAGATTTGCATGAAAATAAATCGTCAACTGCCAGTTGTAATTAGGTTCAATTGATGTTTAAAGCAAAATAATTTACAAAAGTAAAGTTTTTCGCGCTATGATTTAGTGACAATGATTGTTTGAATGTAATCAGAGATGAAAAAGAACTTTAATCCCTGTTTTAATTAAAGGTTAATTATGAGATAATGTTCAACTACTGTCTTCAAAAGAACGTTGTTTGCATTTATAAAATGTGTTTATTGTATATTGTCATCATTATTTCACCATATACATTATATTTGTCGTGTGTCCCTTTAAAATAGTTCTTTCAGAAGTGAAATTCACAAAATGATATGGTATAAGCTATGTGGTGGTTGTACAAAACAATGTTTTGATAAAAATATATGTAAGATATATGCCTCCCCGTTTAATAAAAATACACATGTAAAAGTTTAGTATTTTAGAGCTGTAGATAATGTTTTACTTCAATCAGTATTTACTCATCAGATTTATAATGAATGAGTAACAAGGAACACGCTCAAAGTAAAATCATCTTTAAATAGTCCAAGCATCCCAAATGGACTTTGAAAGAAGCTACCCAAAATATTTGTATTATTTGTCCCATCTATTTACATGGTCCGCAAAATACCAGTCCGCGTTTTATACTATACTGGTCCGCAGTCCGCTAGTCCGCGTGTGTTAGTCCGCGTTTTATACCTACCCCTCTGTTACTTTAGTAAAACAAGCCCCAAAATACTCTTAATGGGCTTGCATCCTGACCTTTGCACATATGGATGTCTATCGCATTTTCAGTTATATATGGCACACATTCTACGAAAACAGATTGCGCAACATCTTTTATTTATCAGTAACACAATACATCATTAAAATTGCATTTATTTCTAAAGGTCTTCTTTATGGATTCATAATAACTCCCAACTTATATCCATTTCATTTTAAATTTTAGAACCATTCCTATGGTTTCAGTCAAAAAGCTGAAATATCAACCACATGTACCAGATAGTTTCGAATACATTATTAATGAAGTTTTAATCTCATTTTAAAAAAGGACATGGCAATCATGTGATCTCTTTATTAGATGGATCCAAACTGAATTGTATGTTTCTGTCACACCAATAACCAATGCTCTCTCTTGAACAATCATCAATTCAGTTAAAACAATTGTTGCACTAAAACGTTTATAAAATGTTATAAATTTTTACTAGTTCTATTTTCAATCGTTTTCAGTCTTATTACTGTCCAATAAAGCAGATCGAATGCCAGCTTTTTTCAGTTCCTCAATAAGTTCACCATTTTTGTGCATGTCCATCATAATATCACAGCCTCCTACAAACTCTCCATTGATGAAAACTTGCGGTATAGTCGGCCAACTTGTATATTCTTTTATACCTGAAAAGTATAGAAATAAATACCTATTAAAACATAATTACATGTAATTAGTAAAGGACATTATTATGAAATAAAGACACAATTATTATGAAAAATAAGTCTATTCGAATCATTTGAAACAAGAGTAATATATGCACAACAGAACATATACTGAAGCGAAAAAGAAACGTAAATCAGGAATTTCCGCTATATATTGTATATACCGCACACTTAATTCCACATAATATTCCAAAGAAATCCTAAGATGTTTTGTCCAGTTACCGGTACTTAGAGGAAGGACACAACTGTGATGTTGTAGACGTTTTAATCACAGTACACTTTGTAACAAGAAATTCATAAATGTTGAAGTTCCTCTTTGAAAAACTGAGCCATTTCAGTACTGTATTTAACATAAAGAGTTTGCAAAATGTTGCATCTTAAAAGTTTGCTCACATGCAACAAAAAAAAATCTGGAAAATGCAAAGTGAAAGTAGAACATTTAAAAGCATCTGAAATGAAGTATCCGGATTTACGTTTACTTTTTCTGCTAACATAGTTTTACAAGTGTTTGCACCATTGTACAGTTTATCGTGTTAAATCATTATAGTTTGGGAAAACATGGTCAGATAATGATTATAAGCTGAAGAAAATGTTATAAAAATTGCTGTCTTTATTCATAATCAATCGATTTAGTTTGACAACTCGAAGCAAAAAGCAAACTGGAAGTTGTAACCGACATTTTTATGTTTTTCATGCGATTTCGAATTTGATATTGTCTCATATATTTTTTTTATGTTTTAATCGCGAATAAAACATATTCTCATAACTTTCACAAATTGTTGACAGGTCCAAACCGTATATGCATGATTAAGTCCAAGCCCCAGAGGGATAATTAACACCAAGTCAACTAATCCTAATGAAACACTCCATGTACATGTATACAGCATTTGCTCGATTAATTTCCTAAGGAGGCCAAAACATATTAGGCATGATGAATTTAGGGCAGATATATAACGGCAAACACTTAAAACACGACTCATTTTTAGGGCAGCTGGGTGGATCCACAAATGGGCAGAGCCGCCCTGCCATTCCACAAGATTTGAAATTAGAGGGAGAACAATTTTTTTTTATAAAACAGTAATTGATAACAAAAACAAGTGAAACACCAATAGTTGCGCGAATGTCAGATTGTGAATTCAAAGTAAAAAGGGGGGATAATTCAGGTAAAATATATGACAGAATTATTGTTCCTATCAGATAATGATTATGCCAGAACATAAATGCAAGTTCCCCAAGCTGTACCCCTGTAGAGGGGCCCCTTTATGCAGAAGTTTTTTATAATTATGTTGTGCTTTGAGTACCTAAATAACCACTAGAGGTTGATTTTAGTAAAAACATATGTCTCCCCTACTAGGGAAAGGGCCATAACTCTGACAAAATTCATTCAACTGGAACACGGCGCTGATATGTCCAACTAGGATTGGTACTCCTCATCCCTGCCAAGATTCGCTGAAATCTGGCCAGGGGATCAGGAGAACTAGTCGGGGTAGAGTTTGTATATTAAAACCTTTAATGGGCCAAAATTCTGCCAAAAATCATACAACTGGAGCACGACTATGATATGCGCAACCAAGTTTCGTCGACAGCCAACCAGTGGTTGAGGAGAACTAGTCCAGACAAAGTTTGTGTATTCATAACTTTCACATCTGTTCAACTTCCGGTAGATTGAGATATTCAGTAGGTGAAAATAAAGGGGTTTACTCGGATTTTATCCTCAAATTCTATATGAAAAATGAAAACATTAGACCATGATTTAAATTAAATGTATCCATATTGGTGTTTTAAAATCAGACAACACCAAAAGAAGATACGTAGATATACATAAAAAATAAAGCTTTTAATATAATTATCACTACAAACTAGTTTTATAAAGGGCTAACGTCAGTTGAGCACCATCGATAAACACCGAGTTTACCCCCTACCAGAATGTGGAGGTCTTTTATTTTAGTGATCACTGATTGGTCAAATTATTTTGATGATGTCATGTGAAAGTTATGAATTGAAACCTTTAAAGAGCCACAACTCATTCAACTTGAACATGACAACAATACGCGCAACTAGTCTAGGCTTGGTCCTGATCATTCCTGCATTCTGCAAGGTTTCATTGAAATCCAGCCAGGATTTCAGGAAAACTTGTCCATATAAAGTTTGTGTATAATGGAACATAAATCTGTCAAAAAATCTTGCAACAGGAACACGGCAGCAAAATGCATTGACAGACGAAAATCGCTGAACTATAAGCCTGGATTTGCTACTCAATCTGACTGAAAAAGGCTTTCTCGTATACATCTTCATACATTTTCAGATTTTAATGTGGCGAAAGTTTCATGAAACAGTTGACAACCACATTTGGCTAAGGCCAAAAAAAAAAGTACCTGTGTTTCTCAGTTTTTAAATGAGATTGGCGGAAACTGGGATTGGACGGAAACTGGCTCCTAACCAGTATTCATAATTTTGATAGAGCATCATCAAAATAAACTGACCAATCAGTGAATAGAAATAAGACATAATGATACATTCTGGTAGGTGATAAACTCGGTCTTTATCCTTGATGTTCAACCAAGTTTACTGTTAAAATTTCGGTATCAACAGTGTGATTCTTTTAAAACCCTGCAGATTTCATGCACATTCATGCAAACTGATTCAATATATGTATCTTTTAAAATCAAACTCTTGACATTTATCGTCTTTTTACTCTGCCAAAGATTTTTATTTTACTATAGAACCTAAGGATAAAAACCGAGTAATCCAATTTTTATCATCTACAGAAAATAAAACAAAATCTCAACATCTTTGCAATGCAAAATTATGAATAGGTATTTTTTAGAGCATGCAATAGGAAACACACTTTTTTTTTTTGCCTAAGCTTATATTCCATTTAAACATAAGTTTTATTATCATATAAACCTTGTCTTAGTGATTCATCTTCTAAAATATTATGTTGATCGAACTTGTCAACTCCATGAAAGTTTAAGATCTGCACGACTGCTTTGCTGAAGCCGCACTGTGGTGCATCAGCTGTGCCCTTCATAAACACGACCACTTTCTTGCCCTTCACGAGTCCATCGATGTACTCCTTGCTGCCAGTGGCAGCTGCATATTTAGCCACAAATGACTGCAGGAGGTTATGGTTTGTTCGTAGAAACAGTCTTGGATTCACAAATCGATTCATCTTGTTTTATTTTCTGCCAAGAACGACTTTGAAATATAATTTTGTTACGAAACACTCAACATACATGTCCCGGATACTTCCGGTTTTGCTTGTCATTATTTTAACACAATTGTGAGAATCACAACCAAAGTCGCACGGGGTCTCACAGCAGGCCTGCCAAAATCTCCGCATTCTCCGGCTTTTTCATTTTCCATCAAATCTTTTTTTTTTTTATCATTTAACAGCTATATGCTCAGTCCTAGATCTACATAAATACATTTAATATTTATATCCATGGTTCAATTTAGCAGCTAATTTCTGCATTTCCTGTTGTGCTCCCTTGTCAGAGATTAGTCTAGATCATCTGCGACGCTTGTTTGTTTTTAATACAATCGTCTAGGACAGTTCTTCTAAAAAAAATTATACTTTTAACGAGATTCTGGTACAGACGCACCTGCTATCGAAGATATTCAGAACGGCAGAAAGACAATAATTTAATATATAAACAAAGGGGGAAACTTCATCTTTATTTCAACGAACTAAATGTGAATGGTAAAAAATACTGTAATAAAAAACAACAACATTTTTTCCGGGTTTTTTTCTGCACAAAGGGAAGACCATTCGCAACATCTCGTATTCTGCCTTGCAGCATTAACAAGTTAATTACGCGGGATCCCGAAGAATGACGGGATTGGCCGAGTTTTCACGATTGGGTCAATGCGTTTGTATTTACAATCAAGTGTCGAAGATGATCAAGACTAGTCAGCAATGCAAAGGAGAGTATTCACAAGTGTCAAATCAATGGGGGTCATCAGTGTAATACACTGACTGAATATACAAATACCACCTAAGGGCATAATTAGTTCCTTCAGTGTCATAACAACATATGCAATAGCAGCAATATATCGCTGGCTTCTTTGGCCAACCTAAGTGTGAGGAGCTAGCAAGTACTTCAGTGTGGTATCGCTATAACAGCTGCTGTCGAAAAGCACAATGATTATAATTTGTTTTCTATCTGCATTTAGCTGGCATTTGTGTAGAAAGCACACTTTGTGGAGCAAATAAAAGCATTTCTTTCGAATCTTATTACAAAGTCCTCTCTAAACTATCTGTTTGTGTGCGTGTTGAAATACGGTAATCTATTATTTTCTATAACTATCAATCAATCCATTTTTTAAAAATTAAGTTCTGCTTTGAAAACAAGTAGTAGTGCCAAAATAAAGTTGCGCGCTCACATTTTGAATTAAAAATGTTCTTTGCTCGCTTTAAAGATTTAAAATTCTCAGGATTTTGTTTTAAAAAAGTTTGGTAGGCCTGTTATTCAGCATAAATCCACTAAAAAACAGATATCTATTCTCGGATGTTTTTTTTATTAGTGATTTAAGCTGTTTTAGAATAAATGTTTTTTTCCTCATTCAAAGTCTTTTTGGACCCATAATCCAAAAGTCATGGTGGGTTCGATCCCCGCCATAACCATATGTTTTGTGTTCCTGAGCAAGACACTTTATCTGCATTTACTTAGTACTGGTTCTACACAGGAAGACATCAAGAGTGATTAAAGTAAGTTCAGAGAGCTCTCGTTACAAGTTACAACCGATGTAAAATAAATTAAAATGTATAATCTTAACAGGTTTAATCACAATATTTCAAAGTGTAAGTATAACAGAGCACCGTTGTAACAAACAATGAAGGATAAGTTGAGAGGAATCCGAAACTGTTATTGACAAGTATCCTCAAGCCCAGATATGCAAATTTAACAAGATTTTAGGCAAAGCAAGCTCACAATTTAATGAAAGCATGGGTGAAAAGACTGCACCTATATCCCAACTTCGTTTGGAATGGGTATACGGATACAGGGGACATCAATGTCGCAACAACTTGTTCATAACCGGCAGCAAAGACATCACATATTTCGTAGCCGGTGTCGGGATAGTTTACAACCCCAGAGAAAACAAGCAGAGATTCTTCCTTGGGCACGATGATGACATACTGTGGTAGGTATACATTAACCTAAAAGGTTTGTGCATTTGTGTAAGCGACGCTTTTTTATTTAGCTGTATGGACTATAAAAAGAGAAGCATTTGATTTGATTACCTCCCCTGTTAAGACAGCAAAAGTAACATTTATGTAGCTGATATTTATAATGATTCAAATGTTTCAGTTGATATTGCTTTTTGTTGTTGTTGTTGACAATATTGTGTTGAACATAAAGCTCATCACTTCATTTTGAGTATGCCTATTTGATTATTAAACATATTATTTTCAATTTTGAGTGTAGTGTCATGTCCAGACATGTTATATATAATGTGTATGCTTTTTGATTGTCAGTGTTACAAGCTACTTAGCTAGGCTTTTCATTACTTTTTTGTTGTTCTGTTGATTTTTTCTCTTTTGACTGGTACTTGATGCATTTTTTTCATTATAATAAAATGAAAACTGGGCACAAATTGTTTCGTTTTACTTTATTGCATTAATTTGGACATGTAAGCTCAGTGACTTGTATAGTCTCTAAAAGACAGAAGTATGATTCCCAGTTGTTTCTGTTTCAGACATAAGGGTACACTGACTAAAATACCCTATATACCCCTCCCCCACCCCAACCTGGTGGGCGAGACATCTCATAGTGGTGTCCATGTACAATTAAAAATACAAATTGTTATCAAAAAACATTAACTGATTAGCTGTTATATGTTATATTCAAGATTGTGCCACCAATAATAACGTTTTTTGGTTTGCTGTTTCCCTACCTGCCCGCACAAAAAGGACCAGCCCAAAAGTTTCTATACTATCAAATCTAGGGAATAATTTTATTTTGTTGCTCATTGTTAGAATATTTTTCTTTAATTTCATAAGGATTTAAATTCTTACAGGGGTTGATGTGCTATTTTCAAACAAGGTTTATTTTAAAGGGCTCTAAAAAACTTGAAAAAACCCGAAACAGTGATCAAAATGCCAAAAGTAAAGGAGATATGACCTATTGAAAATTTTCAAAGAAACATAAATGGAGTTCGTCATCTTGAAACGATGACGTCATCGCGCCTTTTTACCATATGTATCAGTATGGCATATTGATAAAATGTCTTTATTTGTCGCCTTTTTGAAGAAAATTGTGATACTTTGTCGTCCGTCACGAAAAGGAAGAAAATTGTGATACTTTGTCGTCCGTCACGAAAACTTAACGTTGGTTATAACTTTCTCATTTCTTGATATTTCTTCATCAAACTTTCAATATATACTCATCATGACAACATCGACATGACCATACTAAAATATAAAGGTCAAGATCACACTGAAGGTCATTATATGGTTCAATACACATTTTTTTCTTCATGAAAACTTAACGTTGGCTATAACTTTCTCATTTCTTGATATTTCTTCATCAAACTTTCAATATATACTAATCATGACAACACCGACATGACCATGCTAAAATATACAGGTCATTATATGGGTTAGGCCTAAATTAAAATATTGTTTGTTTGCAGTTTGCGACCGACCCACGGCAAATCCGCCGACCCAAACAATTTTTTTTTCATTTTTCTTGCATGTTCTGTTAATATTTAACTAAACCCTTTTAAAAAAAAACTCTATGGATAATACTAGTGAAGCACACGATATTTGCATGCCGTCGATGAGCATACGTTAATAATAAAAATGTTTTAAAAAAAATATATATATCCCTACCTACCGACCCACCCCTAAAAGCCATGGGTCGGAAACTGCAAACAAACAATTTTTTAATGGTGGCCTTAAATACTCATTTTTTTGTTCACGAAAACTTAACATTGCCTATAACTTTCTCATTTCTTGATATTTCTTGATCAAACTTTCAATATATACTCATCATGACAACATCGACATGACCATACTAAAATATGAAGGTCAAGGTCACACTAAAGGAAAACTTAAAGTTGGTTATGACTTTCTCATTTCTTGATATTTCTATATCAAACTTTCAATATATACTAATCATGACAGGGCTTTTTTTGGCCGTTTTTATAGCCGTTATTCGGTCATATTCCCAATGGCAAAACATATCTTTTTTCCCAATTTTGAGGAAAACATTCCCAATTTTTTTTTTTTTTTTTTTTTTTTTAAAGTGTGCCAATGCAATGATTGGGTTCAAAAGCTTAAATAAATGCTTCTGTTTATCTTGCTGTACGAAAACAGTATTAAAAGATATAATTATGAAAGGAATGCTTTACTTTATATTTTTCCGAATTTTATTAAAAATCACGCTTAAATTCCCAATTTTATGAAAAATCCCGCTAAAATTCCCAATTCCAGGGGTACGGGTCATGTTCCCAAAATTACAAAAAAAAGCCCTGCATGACAACACCGACATGACCATACTAAAATTTACAGGTCATTATATGGGTTAAATACTCATTTTTTTGTTCACGAAAACTTAACTTTCTCATTTCTTGATAATTATTGCATCAGACTTTCAATATATAAATATACTCATCATGACAACATCGACATGACCATACTAAAATATAATGGTCAAGGTCACACTGAAGGTCATTATATGGGTTAAATACTCATTTTCTTCACAAAAAAATTAACGTTGGTTATAACTTTCTCATTTCTTCATCAGACTTTCAATATATACTCATCATGACAACATTGACGTGATCATACTAAAATATAAAGGTCAAGGTCACACTGAAGGTCATTTTATGGGTTAAATACTCTTTTTTTTTTCTTCACGAAACTTACCGTTGGCTATAACTTTTTCAATTCTTTTTATTTCGTCATCAATCTTTCAATATACACTTGTCATGACAACATCGACATGGCCATACTAAAATATAAAGGTCAAGCCAATTTTTTTCTTCACGAAAACTTTGTCAGGCCAGTTTGTCAAGGTCATTTAACTGCTTCCAGAAAAAACTTGTTATACTAACAAAGCCCTGACAGGCGAAACACTTGTTCTGCGGAAGACCCATCTAGTTAATCAATTTGCAGTGATTTTCTTTGCTTTAAAATGTATTTTATCAATAAGCCATATATTATGGTAAAAAGGCGCAATGTTGCCATCGTTCCAAGATGGCTGCCTCCATTTATGTTCTTTGCAAATTTTGTATGTCGAGATTTTGCATGTTTTTACATAGATTTAACATAAGGAAAAACATCTTCAATCGGCAGGTGATCGATTTAGGTCCATTTTGGCCCTCTTATTTTAAATATACATGTAGTTCTCCTTTTTTTCTTTAAAAAATGGCTGCTTAAAATGAATGGCAACATAAACAGTAGGAATTGTTGGTCGTCTTGAAAATTGCATCCGCTTAAACACTTGTGTAAATCACTGTAACATTATTCATGCGATAATTGGTGTCAGTAATTGATCACTCAAGTTTGTTCTACTTCAGTAAACCACTGCATACATTCACATTTAATTGTCATGTCGGTCATGAATTTCTACCTCAGTTAGGTGTAATCATTCAATCAAATGTCTTGCATGACAGATCCAACTGACAAAGCCCATTCATCTAATCAGAATCTCTACAAACATAGCTGTGAGAATCATAGCTCCTACGATGTGGAAGTTTCCAAATTTGATACAAGATTTCAGACCAAAGCAGGATATTTCTAAAGAAAAACAGAGAAACATGCCGTAAAAAATATACACTGAGTACAAAAAATCACCATATCGGCAGTTTTATGCATGCACATTTGATATTTAAGGTTTAGTCAATTGAAATACGGCAGTTGTTTATGTAGCATTGCATGATGTATTCAGAAACCTCTCCAGGAATGTGTGGATGGGGTCATTCCAGACAACCTATCTATAATTCAAAGCAAGGGGTTCATAGCTCTATGGTAGGGTCACACCATAAGGTCACACCACAAGAGCTATGATACTCATAGCTAATAAGCTATGATACACACAGCTAATATAAACTATAGTTATTGTTTATAGACTGTATTATTTACTGTATTTATATTCATTGTTTCAGCTTGACATTGCATCCAGACAGAAATACAGTAGCCACTGGCCAGACTGGAAAAGCTCCATTCATCTGTGTTTGGGACAGTTCCTCCCTACAAACATTGTCCATACTCAAGGATGGCCATACAAATGGAGTGGGAGCCGTGTCATTTGACAAAGAAGGAAATGTAAGTGTTTCGTATTTTATTGATTCCAAATTCAAAATAGGTGATGATAAAGAGTGATCATTTTGGTCTAAAAGACTTGTTAATTTGACTTTTACAATATAATAGATATTGATACATAACGCCTATAAAAAACAAACAAAAATACTTTGATAAAAATAATTTACATTTTAAAAAAGTTACAAAGTTGCTTTGTTTAACCAGGTAATATATATAATAGAGTTAATTCAACTGTTGGTTTTGCTTATACGATAATCTTTCATTAGAGATCCAGCATGCTGTGTTTTGATGAATGAGCATTAGCAAATGAGAAAAGTCTAAAGTAAAATATGTTTTCATAAAAAAAAGCACCATTGAATTTTCTATTTATTACATTTAAAGCAGTTTATGTATGATTTAAACAAAGATTTTGCACTTTATTAAATAAAATATGCTGTCTTAACAATTTTAATGCCATTAACACATTTATTCTTTTAGACTCATTCTCACAGTTATTCAGAGCTGGTTAAAATGTGTTGATCCTTACCTTGCACCTGCAAGAATGCAATGCGTTATTAACCCTTAACTCGTTACATATATATATAATGGAATGTCCTTTCTTTGAATTGAGACCATTCCATTTATGTGACAAAGAGTTACTGGTAGGCTAATTTGGGTTTACAATTGATGTATTGGCTATATTTGTGATTAGAGGGTTAATATGATGAGTTATGTGTTTGAATCTATTTACAGAGACTGGTGTCTGTTGGACTGGACGTTCATGCCACCATCAAATGTCTGGGACTGGAGGAAAGGAAAGGTTATCGCCACAGTGCGCGGGCACTCAGACAGGGTGAGTAATTATATCGTTTTAATATTGGTACATGTATATCACTGTTGACTTTTTTTAATATAATACAACTTGTTTATGGATTGACAGAGCTGTAGATAATTTTTGACTGCAGTGAGTATTTACTCCTCAGATTCAAAATGAATGAGTAACAAGGAACACGTTCAGTGTAAAAAACATTTTTAAATAGTTTATGCTACCAAGATGGATGTGAATCCATGTAATATGTTTTAAAAGAAACAGTCATGCTGATACAATGGATGTTAAGTAAAATGAAACACTGTATGGCCTTTGTTCTTAATATAAGACCAATGCTTAGAGGTATGAAAGCACTAATTTATTTTCCCCATAGGCACCAATGTAAAAGTGTCACATATTAATGATTTGCTGCAAATTCAACTCAAGTAGGGATAATGCAGAAGTGTAATGTTCATATAGAAAACTATTTTTCCACTTGAAAAATCACCAGAAAACGTGGGGTCACAGGACATGTAAGAAAGTTCTTGTTTGTTTACTAAACAGGTCAAGGGTACAGCTGTTTGTATTGATCGACTGTTTTCATTGCTCACAAAGTGTAAGCATAGAGTCGAATTTTCGAAAATGTTCATCAGTGATCCAGTAAAACCTATTAATACGCTTCTTATACATATAACCACAAAATCGAATAGAAATGGGCAGTTTTCCCCTACTTATAATGCCCGTTTTCATCCAAAAAGGAGGGATTACTTTATATTATAGGAACTACATTCGACTACACCTCGGAGGTTTACATGTAATTGGTGGTGGTAAACCTAGAACAATTTTCATCATGTAAATATGGAATACACTGTACCACAGGACGATGCATACAAATATAATACTGATTTTTAAAAGTTTTGAGTATTTGTAGGAACTTGATGAGTTGATACTCACAATTTTAAAAATACTGAGGTTTTTTTTAAAAAAAAGTATGCATAAAATACGCAAAAACTCAGCTTATCTACAGCTATGTAATTGATGATAGTGGTGGCTAGGAAGAAGGACAGCCATAACCATTTCTGGTCAAGTCTGGGACAGGGTGCAGGTCAACAACTTGCAGCCAAACTCAGTCTGAAGCTTTTTGACCCAGAGATAAATAGTAACATCTTCAATGACAGGCCACTTTTATCCATTCTTATAAGAGTTATATTGGACATTTTTGGTTAAATGTATGTGCAAATTGTTGATCGCTCCAGGATTTGACTATTTTCAGCCTCTACACTAAAGGTTGGTAGATGTTTAATTCAGTTGAATTTATATTGTTCTAGTGCTCTTGTTCTTGATTGACCTACCTTGTCCATCAATTATTATTTCACTTAATTGGTTGATTTGTTTCTTTGTTTGTCAGTTGTACCCTTGTGTTGTTAAGAAGTTGAGTTTGGCATATTAAAGAGGGTACATCATGTTTTTTGAGGGTTCTGTTATAGGGGTACAACTCAGCATTTACAAATACTGAATTTTTCTATTATAAAGGACAAGAACGTGATTGAGCATAAAACAGCTTTTATTTTTATTTTTAGGGGAAGGGCGTCAGGGGCCCTTTACAGGGGGGAAAAATCGACATAAATTGGAAAAAGCAGGAATTTTGACAATGTTAAAATAAAGAAGAAAGACAGTAGTTTTTTGTATGTATTAAGTTGCAGTCTTTCATTTAATACCAAATTTACATCAAGAACATGTTTGATGGACATGTTATAGGTGGTCAACTAAGAAACAACCTTTAAAAGTAAAAAAAAAACATGTTTTTTTAGGGTAATTTTTTTCTCAAAAAATTGGGGGAAAAGATACTATTTCGAGGGTGGAATGGAGCCAAATTTCGTCGAATATTTTGGGTAAAAAAAGACTCCCTATTTAAAAGGAAATTCATTCTTCACAGTAATATGTGCTATCCTAGGTTATGCACCAGGGTTAAGTGTAAGTATATTATTCATCATTTATTGTGAATTTAAATTTTAGACCTGAACAACATGGTTTCATATTTTTTCATGATTTGACCTTTTTTCATGATATATTTATTTATATAAAAGCCTGATGTACCCCATTCAAAGAATCCAAATTTTTTCTTGTATTTGTAGGTGTTCGATATACAGTTCAACCCATTCCAAGATAATGTCATAGCAAGCTGCGGCGTGAAACATATCAAGTTCTGGAAATTATGTGGAAACGCTTTAACGCCACAAAAAGGTATGTCATCGGAATGAACAGAGAGAGAATATGCTGTAACGGATGTTTGCAGATGTGCTTTCAAGTGTTACCACTCAGGGTGATTCCATGCAGACCTATCATAGTTTTACACCATATAAAGGACTATAATTTATGTTTGAGTTCCCAAAAGTGAGTCTCCTAAATTAATTTGGCTCTAATTACCTAACCTTGTCTTATTATTGTGTAGTTTCCTATTAAAGAAAATCACCCACCAAATAACCGCAAAATTACACTACACAACCATTAATCAAAAAACTATCCAGGTGTTCAGGTCATACAATAATGTATACGTGCCGATTAACATTATAGGTTTGTTCACAGGCTCTTGAAATATCCATGACTGAATATACATAAAATGAATTATATGAGTTGGTAACTCTTAATTCGACAGTCCAGTTTTGGGTTTGGCCTGGCTGGTTCAAGCCGTTTGTATTGTGTCTATAGAGTTTGGATTCTCAAAATATGTAAGTTATATATATACCTCTTTGTTAGTAGGTTTGGAAATGGTGTACATTTTTAGTAAAATTTGGCTTTTGTTGGCAGGACAGCTACTTTAAAGTTCTCTGGCCATGTTTTGTTTCATGACCATGTTTATGTTAATTTAAATCGTAATCAATACCCAACAATATATATTTACAATTCACACATTGCCATATCTGTGAAAAGCGAGAATACAATATATTTGATGACGTAGAAAACTTTGAAAAGGTTAAATTATTCCACAGGTAAATGTATTTATCAATTATCTAGCAATAGTTGAGCAGCTGTACAATTCAGATTTACCTCATTTCCCCGTGCATTCACACAGTGGTAAAAGTAGTATCTAAGTCATGCAAATAATACTTATTTTTACACAACTTAGTAGTGGTTTTAAATATATGTTTTTCTCCGGGACTATCAAGAAATATTCATATGATATTTAAGAGTTAAATGTTAATTAATTAACTACAAAAAAGGTGGCCATTCATCTTTAACATTACAATAACCTTGTCGATTTAAAGGAACACACAGCACTCTGGAAATAGTTATCAAGCATTAACATTAGCACATCTGTTTATTAATCCAGTATTACCTGATTGCATCAATAAATAGAGATTACTGATGGGATCGATTATAGGAAATCCCTCATGAGATGGTAGACATGTGGTTCTTTTCACGAACGAGCATATGCGAGTAAGTGAAAAAAACAAAAAACATGCCTACCATTGAGTTAAAGATGTCCCTATAATCGAACTCAGCAGTTAAATAATCTGTTTATTACATTTTAAATCAGTTCATTTACAAGTTTAACCAAAATTATTTGCTTTATTCAACCTTATTGACGGATGACATCGACGTCAGCAACACTTTATTCACGTCATGACTCAATGTTACAGTTATTTTTGTGTTCGGAGTTAGTTATTAATATTTAGCGATTATGAATATTCTTTCACTGAGAAATACCAACCTTTCATCGATAGGAATGTAATAAAAGATGATACAATTTGGAGTATTTAAAAAAAATCCTGATTCTACCAAATATATATGCATGTTATAAAAGAATAAATGGGCCTTTGTCCCTGTGAACCGATAAACATTTGCTAGTCTTTCAAGCTACTCATATATTAATATTGTCTTTTAATACAAATAATATATTTGACCAGGTGTATTTGGCAAGGAGGGAGAGATCCAGACAATGTTGTGCATGACCTTTGGCCCAGAGGATAAAACCTATGCCGGTACCCTCAATGGTGATGTCTATATTTGGAAAGGGAACCAGCTTAACAGAGTGATACAAGCAGCACACAATGTAAGATATTACAGGGGTTGTTACATTTCAAGTTTTTGTTTATATGTATTAAGGATATTCAAAATGTTGGGTATACCTACACTGGTACCCTGGAAGTGGTGTCTATATTCAGAAATGGAACCAACTTTACCGTGTCAGACAGCAGGCAGGAACCAGTGTTAGAAATTACCCGACGGTACACTACCAGTTTTGCCATATATAAGTATCATATGATTCTCATATGATACTTATTGTATGAACTTATGTAAAAGGAGCAGTACATGATTCTTATATAAAACCTATATAAGAAGCATATAAGTATCATATGAGAATCATATAAAAGTTGAAAAATATTTTTTTCATGAAAAATTATATGAACATATGTGTTTTAAAAACAGAACTTTAATGAATAAATCCTATGAAAATTATCATATGCGTTTCCTTTTATATAAGAATCATATGATAATCAGGGTTTCCAACATGAATCAAATTTCCATTTAGTTTTTGTGTATTTTTCCTCAAGCACCCATGAGGAAATTGTCAAATGTTCACGTTACGAGACATAGACATGGGTTCATGTCTATGGCGCACTGACCAATGAAACCCTGAGCATTTTCTTTGCAGTATGACAATAAACACTGGATTGCAAGTAAAAAGATTTGCAAATATGCTAGTAATGTAAACAAAATTAAGGGATTCCACAAGTTTTAAAAAAAGTCAAATCCAACGTGTGTTCCTTTAAGACCTTTAAATATTTTGATAATTTCTGGTATAGGCAGAAGAAATGGCCTGTTATGTTATTATGTAGTTTTATTCAGCATATCCCGTATGTGATTTAAATACATATCGTAGCTTGGGTACTACTATTCAATTTGACCTTTGCAACATGTTTTATCTAGGGTGCTATCTACACAATGGACATGTCAGAGGAAGGGTACTGCACTGGCAGTAAGGATGGCACAGCCAAACTTTGGGATTCGGACTTCAAACCTATCACAACCATTAACCTACTCACTTCCAAGGATGGTTACAAAGGTAGGCGGCAGTTTTTTCTTGCAATGTTAGATGATAACTGCATAAGTTAATTATTTTAGTGAACAAAAAATCTTTTATAAGGGATGATAAAGAATTAATGACAAAACCCTATCAGTTATGGTAATATATGACATATAGCAGTTTAAAACATATCAGCGTAAAATTTAAAACTTTGCTAATTGAATTTTGCTAATTGATGTGATGTCATTTATGTGGTCAGCAATTTGATAATGTCATGAAATAGTGACGTCGGGCGATTGCCGTCAAAAATAGACACCAGAAAATGAAATAAAAGATTTTTATCATGAGGTACCAGCTTGGAGAAGATGAGGAATTATTTATTAGTACCAAGTTCATCGAGATATTTATATACAAATCCTGCTCTATACAGGTCTGTGTGTACGCAGTGTAAGCTGGCGTGGAGAGAAGGTATTGATCGGTACTCAGGACAGCGAGATATTTGAGGTCGGTGTCCAAGACCGTGACAAACCACGCTGTCTCGTGCAGGGCCACGCTGAGGGAGAGTTATGGGCCCTGGCTGTACATCCACGTAAACCTGTGTTTGCCACAGGAAGTGATGATCAGACTCTAAGGTATGATAATATTAATTGTTTCATACCTCAATGCATTTATTCTTTAATATTTACATTCACTTGATACGTTCTGTTGAAAAGAAATAGCGTTTAATTTTTAATAAACTTCACATTTCGGTAGGCAGAGCATCTGGTGTACCTGAATAAAAAATGGCTATTCCGCAGACTGAAAATACACTGATCGTCCCTAGTTACAATTCTGACCCTCGGATAAGATTTCCCTATCTCACATGGATACCTCTGATGGATTTTTATAATCTCCTTTCCATCTCAGATTATCTATCGCACTATAACCATATTTCTATCCACTAATTATGATTTCATGTTAGGATGTGGAACATGAACACGTATGAAATATTGTCCAAGACAACCCTGGAACAGAAAATTCGCTCGTGTGCATTTGACCATGACGGGGGACAGCTGGCCGTCGGCATGATGGATGGATCCTTCATGGTTCTCAAGTCGAGGTATGGAATGCTATTTTGTGTTGTGTATGTAGAATATGTGTGGTCACCTTGTGTTTCTGTCATTTTACAGAATTTTAAAATTTTAAATTTTTTCATGAGCTCATAATGTCTCGTCCCTACACAAGTTTTATAATTTGATGTCAAATGGAAAAGAAAACTGAAAAAAAAATAAAAAAATACTGAATCATTTTCTTACACTTCGACAATATTTGCTGGATGTTCGTCATATGGCAGTGATAGTGCTCTTCTTTTTTAAAAGGACACTGTCCACAAATCTGATTTTGTGGAATGTGTACATGAGCATAGACCCAGAGAAGTCTGTAGTAATAAAATCCTGAATTTGTGAAAAATACTTTTTATTTATTGTTTGTAAACATCACTGGGACCGCATTATTTTTTTGTCTGTTGCTCATGTGACATCCATTAGTGCATTAGGTTTTGATCATGTTAGGTATTGCATTACATCACTTACCCTCTAGCTGAATTGGTTACGCGCCCGTATATTACCGGTATTATCTGTGAGTGTAATTTTAGTGTTGGCCTGGAGTTCAAACCCACAGAGCACTTTTTTTTTGTACTGCTTTTGATTTCTGTCAAAACATCTTGTTTCTGTTTAGTAAATATTCAATATTGATAGTTGTGGAACGTTAATCAAAGTAATTATTTTGTGTTTTATAAGCTAGAAGTTACAAAGCAATAAATAGAGTTTAATAACCTTATAATGGGGCTATTTCTCCACCGAGGGAGATATTTTCAGTATCTCAAAAACACTGGTTATTAAACTATATATTACATAATTTAAAATGATATTTTATTAATATTTCTTCACGCCTTTTTACACCAGTTTGCAAGAGAACGCCAAGACGACGTTACGTCATACAAACAAAACAAGTGGAACCGGAACTCTTCGTTAATTTCCGTAATCGTTATTCCTTAGTGGCGGAATCTGACGACGACGTCCGTAAAACAATCGGAACGTCATTTGGCGTTTCCGCCACTGACGGAAAAGGCCGAGCAATGTTCCGTACTGGGAAATATCTCCCAGTGGGAGATATTTCCCAGTAGGGCAAACAAGTAGATATAGCTTTTCTATTCCCAGTATTTCCTATATAAATCACAGACAAATATGTAATATATGGCTGTATGACCCTGAATAACCATTTATACAATATAACAAGTGTGCTTGTATGGTGTTTAAGTGCTAATTTTTTCACACACTTTTCTTAACTTTTTTTTTTCAGAGATTTATCGGAGGTGATTCACATCAAAGACAGGAAAGAGGTGATTCACGAGCTAAAGTTTTCTCCGTGTGGAAAGTTTCTGGCTGTTGGTTCGAACGACAACTTCGTCGACATCTATTCCGCCGAGCAGAGATTCAAGAAAGTGGGGACATGCTCGGGCAGCTCTAGTTTCATCACTCATCTGGACTGGTCGGAGGACAGTAAATATATACAGACAAACAGCGGTGCAGCCGAGAGACTTGTATTCAAGATGCCACGTAAGTCGTTGAGAATATTTGTTGGCTGGGTATGTAACACGCCTCACAGAGAGATCATTTTTCAACCTGATAAAGGGGTGACTTACCGTAATGAATTGCGATTTATTCGACAGTGACTGATAAAGAAAAAACTAAGGAATACATATGGCTTGGAATTTACCAACCATTATTCAAACTAGTCTTAGACTTCAGCTCAAGTAACGAACATTTGTTCACAAATATTTCCATGACCTTTAAAAAAAAACAGTCGTAAGAAGTCATATTTATACATAGCAGCTTGTTATAAACGTTTATTCTGTAAACTTATAGACATATTTATGATTGAAATTTGCATACTTGAGCCTAAGTCTGATTTTGAAAGTGTTTAGTAAGAAAAGTAAGAGTAAAATACATATACTCAGTTCCAATTTTAATCTCATTGTTGTTATTTCTAGTGGGTAAACAGGCGACCAGTAAGGAAGAGCTGAGTACCATCCACTGGGTTACCTTCACCGGGGTTCTGGGTCAGGAGGTCAACGGGATCTGGGAGAAGTATACCGACACCAACGATATTAATGCGGTAGACGCTAACTTCGAGGGAAAGGTTATTGTCACTGGAGATGACTTTGGTCTTGTGAAACTCTTCAAATTTCCGTGTCTCTTGAAAGGTATGTTCCAGCTAGGAGTTCTCTGCATGATCTGAAATTGTAAATGAACAGTACTGTTATGGGAGGAATAAAAACAAACTATTACAACCATCCATGTCCATATTTTAATTTATTTTTTTTGTATTTTTAAATGTTGAAAGTAAAAATAAATAGTAAATTCTTTATTTAAAGACAGAAATAGATTGTCAAAGCCAATTTTCCTGTATATAATACTTTGCCATCTTTTAAGTAGATACAAAACAAATTATGTCTTAAATACCAATAAATCATTTTCATTCATTTTTTTTTGCTAGTGTTCAAAGCTAACAAGACATTTGTTTTATGACAGATATTGCTGTTGATATTTCAAATTTTAAGACAATTTTTTAAAAATAGAAAATGTTTTCCATGACCAGGTGCCAAGTTCAGGAAATATGTAGGTCATTCAGCCCATGTGACCAATGTGAGGTTCTCGCACGACAAACAGCGTGTGATATCTACGGGTGGAGGGGATCACGCAGTTTTCCAGTGGAGATTTCTAGCACAGGGAGATGCAACGGAAGGCAGCATGGCGGATCCACAACATGGTAAGAAACTAAATGTATTGTTCAGAATATGTATACAATTTTATCCTGTGTGTTGAGTTTGTGTCATGTCTTACATACTTGACATGTTATTCGGAATGAAAAAGTGTCTACTGTGTTATGAAGAATTAAACGTAAGTTTTTGACTTGGCATGTGTTGTTCAGTATATGTCAATTCTTATATTTCTGACTTGTGTTTTTCAGTATATGTCAGTTCTTATTAATTCTGACATGTGCCGTTCAGTATATGTCAATTCTTATATTTCTGATGTTTTTTTCAGTATATGTCAATTCTTATATTTATGACATGTGTTTTTCAGTATAATTATGTCAATTCTTATATTTCTGACATGTGTTGTTCAGTATATGTCAATTCTTATTATTTCTGACTTGTGTTGTTCAGTATATGTCAGTTCTTATTATTTCTGACTTGTGTTGTTCAGGGTTTGTTGACTCCAACAGCGAGGAGAGTGACTCGGACCTCAGTGACGTCGGCCAGGTGGACTCGGACCTGGAGCAGGAGAAACAAGTGACGTACAAGCGCGCCATCTACAGGGAGGATACAACAAAATTGAAGAGTCTTATGAAGGCAGAGATGGGCGCTGGACAGAAACGCAAGTGTGCCCCCACAGACAGCCTCAAACTGGAGTTTGTGCATGGGTATGTCAAGGCTCAAATCTCATTGGCCTAATTTTCTTGTTACCATTTTTCAAGTGAATATCTGAAAGTGCCTTAAAGATACTTGCTTTCCCACCCCAAGAGGAGGGACTTTATATTTTCATTGTCATTTCTTTTTCCATCCATTCTTCCTATCATGGCTTCATGTCAAGCCCATAACTCCTAAACTAATCAAGATATTGAAGGTTTAATTGATGATGTATCGTCACTTGAGTGTCACATACCAATTTCGGAGTGTTTGTTCAAGGTCAAGCATTTTTTGTGTCCAGTCCATAATTACTTTAATGTTGGATATATTTGGATGAAACTTGCTGTGTTTAACAGTGCTAGATAGCATGTCAAGTACCAAATTTATATGTATGTTTTGTATGGTCACCTGGCAAGATCATGCACCTTTTGTGTAACCAGGGATGTGTACTTTTCATGTCGGTAACAGATCAAGGTCATTCAATTCTTATGTCCAATCCAAAGCTTTCAATCTGCATATCTCACGTGGGATGAAACTTAATGTATTTATATATCTTTAGTAGGCAGTTATTGTCGTGCATCAAAGTCAGGGTTGTGTGTTTAAAGTCAAGGTAACAATTCCAGGTTTTTTTCTCCAGTACATCACTCCTAAACCGCTTGGGATATGTCATAAGTGGTGTGTCGGGCTGGCTGTATGTTGAAGGTCAAAATCACTTTCCAATTTTGTTTCATGTCCAAAAATCTGAAGCCTCTCTAGCCATGATGAGTTAATACATCATCAGTTGACTATGTGATGCGCATTTGATTGGGGCACATAGGTTCAAGGTCACAGGTAAAGGTCATCCAGTTTAGCCATTTGGCTGGGGACCGAAATTTCAAAGAATTATGAAGGAGTAA
Source organism: Cyrtodaria siliqua (assembly GCA_037043455.1). Lineage (NCBI taxonomy): Eukaryota > Metazoa > Mollusca > Bivalvia > Adapedonta > Hiatellidae > Cyrtodaria > Cyrtodaria siliqua. Next base: position 22,252 of record JAWPHD010011581.1, read on the forward strand.
TAGGCCGAGTCATTCTGGCTGGGTTTGATAAACAACAACAAGACAAAACAACAGTTGTTCTTTTATCAGGTTTATAATGTTTTTATTTTGATTGGTCAATTTCCCAGTGGGTGCCTGGCACAAAACACAAAAACAAAATGGCAGCAAAATGCGCTTTAGATACATTATGAGACCCTCCTTGTGTTTCCTTGTTACTTTGTCAGGAATTATCTCTTTTTTTGTTGGTGTATAAATGCAAACATAAGTGGCAGTGACTTCTCATGAAATTTTAATAAACAAATGTCTTAAATACCTATGTCACCCTATAACGAAATGATTTTGATAGGTATAATTTCTAGAAAGGGATTGTTCACCAATCGTTTCTGTGTTTTGTAAGAGTAGTTGAAATGAAATATTTATTTTTCTTTTAAGGTATCGAGGCTATGACTGCAGAAACAACCTGTTTTATGCTCAGACTGGTGAAATTGTGTATCACGTGGCAGCAGTGGGTATCCTCTTCAACAATGAGAAGAACACACAACGATTCTACATGGAACACACCGACGACATCCTCTGTCTCTCCATACATCCACTGAAGGATTTAGTAGCCACTGGCCAGGTATGCTTCAAGTCAGATCTTTCCTCGATTTTCACAAAGTGAAGTGGAGACTATATAGGAATCATGTTGTCCGTAACATCCCGCTGCGTTGCATCCCGTCACACAACACTTTTTTTTTGTCACATTGTGTCGCATCGTATCTCGTAACAAACTTTTATTACTTGCATTTCTCATCAAGTTTTGAATGGGTTGTTCCCAAACTTCATATTATGTACGTCATAACAACTAATCAAAAAATGGACCCATTCATCACATTCAGTGATAGCTCTAGTATTAGAATAGATTTTGCAGTAAAACTTCGAAGAGCTTAATCAAATTTCAGATGTTCCTGTCATAATTTAATGATTGAAAAAGGGAAACATATGGGGCTTGATAGAAGTTAACAATTTTGCTACTTTTGCAAAAGAACTAAGTAAGGATACATAAAGGTATACAAACTTATTCGAAAAATGTATTTTAATGAACATCAGTAAAGAAATATATCACTCGTTTTATTCTATGACATGTATGCCCACAACTAAAAATGCACATGTTTTACATTGACCAACTTGGTTCTTGTTTCTGGAAAAAGTTATCTTAAACTTTCTGGTTGTTCACCTTTTTCCTTTGGCGACCATTATTGATTTCACAGAAAGTTGAATTTCATTTTAGACCAGTTAGACATTGGAAGGAATGTCCGTGTGAAGTTTCTGGACATTTCATCAAGGGTTTTGGAAGAGTAGTGATCAGAAGAAAGAGTTTACAAAAAGACACCTACTCTCTTTTTCTACAACAATTAGTGCTATAAAAAAAACTGTCTTCCTTGAAAGCTCTGTTGAGAAGCAGTTTCCAAGTAATTGACGGGGAAATCCTTTAAATATGTTGGAGAATTAATGATATTGACAAGTATTACAGAAAAACAAACTTTGGTTGCCTTTAATACATAAATACTATATTTATGATACAGGTTGGCCGTGATCCATCTGTAAATGTTTGGGATGCAGAGACCTTGAAGACAATTTCAGTGCTAAAGGGACATCATGAGAGAGGAGTATGCGCTGTAGACTTCTCAGGTACAAATTTTGCTTTTTGCCGAATAAACAGAAATAGCAAAAATGAAAGAGGAAAAACTGGAAAATGTAAAACCATATTAATTTTGCTCTATTCAGTTTTCTGTTATTGATTTTTTGTTTCTTTAGGTGAACCTAGGGGTAAAATTCAATACATTCTTGATCTTTTGTATCCAAAATTCCACCAAAAAAAATCAAAAATCAGTTAAAAATAAATGCATGTTTTTTTACCTTTACTGATCATAGACCGTAGTGTGGTGTCTACCGTCCATCTGTCTGTTTTTGCGGCGACTACTCCTCTAAAACTACTGGATGGATTTTCACAGCTATCAAAACCTATCAGTAGAGCTTCAAGGTCATTGACCTCTTGTTGGAAAAAAGAAGCGCGAGATTGTCAAAATTGAGAAAGGAAAAAAATCATGATTTTCACTATTTAGAGGAATGTTTTGTTAAGAGAAAAACTTTTATTAAATGTATGTTTTTTTGTTTTTTTTACATGTTGGAAGAGCTCCTTCTTAGCATTTTGCATAGCCCCGAGTGTTGCCATTAGGGGAAACATGATAAGAAGCTCATAGATTATTATTTCCTTGTTGTTTTTTAAAAACTCATCTGAGATGCCGTAGGTAAGTCTCTGCTCTGACAGAAAGTATACATACTGTAACCTGTGTTAGAACCTGAAACCTTATAACATTCCAGGTGACGGTAAGAAACTGGTGTCTGTAGGACTCGACGACAACCACTCTATAGTGGTGTGGGACTGGAGGAAAGGAGAAAAACTGGCCACCACCAGGTAAGTCAGACAGGCATGCATGTAGGGATAATTCATTATGCCCGCACCAAAATTGGTAGGGCTATACTGTTTTGGCATTGTCCATTCGTTTGTCCATCCGTCCGTCAGTCACTCATTTTTGCCCATTCGCAAAAAGCTTTCACGAAATACTTCCATATTTTATTTGTTAATTACAAAGGTTGTACAAAAACATTCTGTCACTGTGTGGGTAGTTCTAAGGTTTATAGTCCCTCCGCAAACAAACTCAATGCGCCTTAGGGCGCACCGAGATGGTACAATAGAGTCTGGACTTTAACATTCTGTCACCTGCAATCACAAGGTCACGGTCACACACTTTGAAGTTTTGCATATAAGTCAGCTTTTCGTTAAATGATAACGTTATAATTTTGCTAATATTCTGAGATTGCTTTTATGTCAGATTACATGCAACGAGTGTCTTCAGTGGAGGCATTATTCGGATATTCAACATATCTAATTTACTCTATTATATGTGTTACCTTATTCTCTTTACATGTATTTCTAAAGTTCAAATTTAATCAGTGGTTGGTCCTTTCCTTACATACAATGTTTCTAGCCTGTCTAAACTTAAAAAAAACAAAAATGCTGTAAGTTTGCCATCACAACAATAAAGTGAACTGTAATTGACTCCTGCATTTCTTCATATTTTGCTGTAAGCCACAGATATGTGGTGCATATTCTATTCAGATTGAGTTGTTGCGCAGTCTTCTGTTTGTAATACAGTCTATTTAATAATACATGTGTTTTATGTGATTACTTTTCAGGGGTCACAAGGACAAGATATTTGTGGTGAAGTGGAATCCATTTGATGCCAACAAACTTATCACAGTTGGAGTGAAACATATTAAGTTCTGGTCACAAACAGGTAGGCTCGGGGGGTATATGAGATTACCGTTCTAATGTTACTATCTGCTCAGACAAGCAGAGCAGCGGTACTAAGTGTTCATGGTCACAATGGAGATATTCTGTTGTAGCTCAAACATTTGGGGCTCTTACAATCAAGATACTAAACATGGTTTACACAATATTTTATTCAATAAATACAATATACATTATGTTTGACATCTAATAAATGAAATGAATTTGAAAAGAAGCTGATATAAATTCATCCCCTCTGTACATATCGGTGTCATTCATAATTGCTTATCTGCTGTTCATATTTTTTTATCAGCCATTTATAATTTCCTATCAGTCATTCCTAATTTCCTCTCTGCAATTTATAATTTCCTGTCTGCTATTCATAGTTTCCTATCTGGCATTTATTATTTCCTGTTGTCCATTTATAATATCATATCTGCCATTCATAATTTCTATATGCCATTCATAATTTCCTATATAATTTCCTATCTTCCTATCTGCCATTCATAATTTCCTATCAGACATTCATAATTTGTAATTTCCTATCTGCCATTCATGATTTTCTATCTCCCATTCGGTGTTTCCTATCTACTTCCTATTTTAAATCTTAATCAGGTGGTGGCTTCACATCGAGCAGAGGAACTTTAGGAAATGTTGCCAAGAATTGTGACATGCTGTGTTTGGCGTTTGGTAAGACTGCAGACGTGATTTACTCTGGAGGTAGCGATGGTAACGTGTTTGTCTGGTCGGGGAGTACGCTGCAGAAGACAGTGAAGGCGCATGAAGGACCATTGTTTGCAATGCATTCTTTAGATAAGGTAATAACTGGGAGTTGAGTTTAATTGGGTTTTATGGCGCACCACCACAAAAAGGTTATATGGCGCCAGCAGGAATGAACTAGCCAGGCTCATCCTCCATTACCATTGAGATAAAAATATTCCGAATGAGCTAGAACCTTCTCACCTGCAAAATTGCAGAGTTGCTGCAAATTCTGTTGTAAACACTTCATTTTTCGCTGGAGCCACGATCATTGCTTCTGCTACCACTCAAGTAGCCCTTGAAACAATGCAGAGATGATGAAGACCTTCAATTAACATGACAAAAAGTACAAAATTAAAATAAATTTGAGGAGAATTTACCCCTCTGCCTGGATATGCGGTGGCCCTATTCTTGCCTGGGTAACTGGGAAGGAGGTTAATGTCGCGGGTGTCACATTACAGAACACTGTGAAGTTACATGAAGGACTGTTGTTTGAAATGTATTTTCTAGATAAGGTTTTAACTGGGTAGGAGGTATTGAGGTTTCTGTGGGTGGGTGCCACGCTGCAAAACGTGGAAATCCGTGGGAATTATTAAGTTGTCTTTCGACCCTGATATAGGTTTTTATATTCCATTGTCAGAAACGAAGGTACTAGGTTTATATTATTGATACATATATAATAAATACAGTTATATTATATGTCATGTATTCATATTCTCATCTCCTAATTTTAGGGCTTTGTGACGGGCGGTAAAGATGGAGTTATTGGTCTCTGGGACGACCAGTTTGAGAGATGTCTGAAAACATACGCAATAAAACAAGAGTCCCTGTCCCCTCAGTCCAAGGGCATGCTTATACGAGACTCCCCGTCTGTGAGGGCCATAGTTCTCGGCCATGGTAAAATTCTGGTGGGTACGAGTAATGGAGAGATACTAGAAGTGGATAAGTCAGGCCCTGTCACTCTGCTTACACAGGTAAAATTTACTGTTTTGTATGTTATTATTGGTAAGAGTGTGTGTGTGTGTGTGTGTGTTTGTGTGTAGTTCTAAGGATTATAGTCCCTCTACAATTTGAGCCCTGAGAAGAATCCCTCGTTGTCTCGGCATTATGTGTGGACTTTTTTCTGAGTGATTGTGTGTATGCTATGTATCTGTCTACAGTCTTCAAGCAGATATAGTGCTGCCACACTGGAATACCAAGCCTAAGTACATGATGCCCCACCCAGTCACTTTTTATCTGAACCTGGGCCAACCAGACATAGTACTGCCCATTATTTGCTTGGCAAAGGAAGGGTTAGAAGTAACTACGACCTCCCGATTTGCAGGTCAGACACTCTTACCACTACACCACTGCACTCTGGTTATTGGTAAGAGTTATTATATTAACCTTTTAAATGAATTTCCTTCATTCTGATTGGCTGAGCCATTAAAATTAACAAGGTTCAGATAAAACACTTTCTGATGGGATGTTGGATATATCGTTAAATTTCATTGGACGATGTCATAGTACCATCAAAACAAACTGACATCAAATAAACATAGATGGCTGCCCACATGGAATGATGTTTCACTGTCGATTTGGAGCATTTTAACAGCTCAAGATGTGTTCCTTGCTTAAAGGGCATTAAAAATGGGCTAATAGTCTTTACTTTTGAATTTTGAAACAGTATTTTGACCTTTTAATGGTCACACATTTTTTTAAAAATGATGCAATAGAATCTCTTTGAGCCATTAAACAAAATTTGCTACCATTAAATTGTCAGTTGACTGTCTTAAAATTCGAAAATATATTTACTGGTCTCAAATTGTGTTTAACAGTGCTGCAAAATCGCATCTGACACCAGTTAATGAAATTTGTGACCATTAAAGGTTGAGAACAGTTTCAAAATTGGCATTACAAAATTAACCATAAATTTGTTATCATATTTCTGAAATTATTATACAGGGCCATCTTCAGGGTGAATTGTGGGGTCTAGGCATGCACCCGTCCAAGGACTTCTGTGTCACAGTCAGTGATGACAAGACCCTTCGGGTTTGGGACATTGCTGAAGGTCACAAGATGGTCAACTTTAAAATACTAAAACAGGCAGCCCGGTGTGTTGACTTCTCGCCTGACGGGAAGTTCCTAGCTATTGGACTCAGAGATGGTGAGTGTGTTTCGATTGATTTATCCTTCAAAACAAAAATTAATATTAAAGTAAAAATAACAGTAATCATGTGTTAATTAGTACTATTAACAATACAATTTTGCACAATTTTATTATAATTCACAATTTTCATGATAAAAATATTCTATACTCATTGTGTGTGTTCTTCGGAGAGAAATTTTCCTTTTTCTTATGGTGCCATCACCATTTTGTTATAATTCGTATTCAATATAATTATGATAAAAGATGAAAATTTGCTACGCTATCTTTGTCTGGATATAAGGCCAATTTAAATTATATGTGTGGTTCCGGTTTCCCGACCAACCTCGTTTTTAAAAAATTTATGCCAAAAAGAAAAAGAAAAAAATTATATATGTATATAGTTTTTTGTTTTGTTTTAAAAAAAGTTTTTCTTTCTGTTATGGGTCTGATGCTATCCCCAAATTTCCCTTTGTTATATTTTAGGTTATAAAAGTATCGGGTGAAAAAAAAGACAAAATATGAAATATTTTTAGAAAATAAAACTATTTTCCCACCTACCTACCCTATTTTTTGTTAGCATGTAATAAGAACCACACATATAATTATATTTGGCCTAAGGTTAATTCCTCAAACTTCTAATTGTCTTTCGCATACCTGTTTTCTGCATTGTGACCTATTTTTATTATGAATTACTGATGTTTGTGCCTTTCTATTTTATTATGAATTACTGATGTTTGTGACTTTCTATTTTATTATGAATTGCTAATGTTCTATGTAAACTTTTCAGGTAGTTTCTCTGTAGTTGACTCGGACAAGATGAATGAAGTTCTCACCTTACACCACCGTAAAGAGGAGATCGCAGACATCAAGTTCTCGCCAGGTAGTACACAGATGATGTATTTATGATAATAAATAATCTGCTGACTGTACCGTCTATGCATAATTGCAGCTGTCATCTAGTTAAATTGTGGCCCTCTATCAATCATTTATGCATCTTACAAGAAACTGTCCTTCAATTATTTTTTATTATTTCAAATTTCAGAAACGGGTAAATATCTAGCAGTTGCGTCTCATGACAACTTTGTGGACATCTACAGTGTTCTGGGACAGAAGCGTGTGGGGACGTGTAAGGGTGCCTCAAGTTACATCACCCATATTGACTGGGATAAGCAAGGTATAACAGTGCAATGTTAAAACCCGTAGAACATTAATGTGTAGTTTATTAGTGTGTTCGTGAAGTTTGTATTCTGGTTGAAATGCCAGGGGGAGTTCTTGAATGTTTTCACAGAGCAGAGAAAAAATTACTTTAGAAACAAACATGTACGTACATTTGTATTTTAAGCTTTTCAGCAAAGTTACTGTATCATAACCATTTATTTTTAGCCGGATTATCTAGCAAATCCAGGCTTATAGTTTGGCGATTTCCGTCTACGCGTTTTGACGTTTTGGTTTAAGTTTTTGGTTTAAGTTTTTTCATTCTCAAAAACGAAATGTCGGAAAGCTTTGAAACTTGGCACACTTGTTCATTATCATTACACAATGTTATATGACACAAGAACGATATCATGTATTTTACCTGAATAATCCCCCTTTTTTACTTAAATTTTTCATTTAAAATGTCGAATTCTCAAAATGGCATTCGCACCACTGTTGTTGCTTCTCTTGTTGTAGTACAACATGTGTAATAACATCGGCTGATTTATGCAATTTTCAATGGTAATTATAATACAAGGTACCCAGTTGTATTTGTTAAATTAGAATATTGCTAGTTACTCCCTATTTTTGGGAATAACTGAAAACAAAATTTAAAGATGTCAAAGAATCTTACATTCATGCGCGTTTCATATGAAAATGTAATTATGAAACTCGTTAAACAAACACTATCCGATGTATCTATACTAGGTAAAGTTCTGATGGTGAATTCTGGCGCCAAGGAACAGCTGTTCTTCGAGGCTCCCAGGGGGAAGCGCATCACATTGAAGAACCAGGAAATAGAGAGGTTTGACTGGTACAGCTGGACATCCGTGCTCGGGGTCACGTGCGAGGGGCTGTGGCCCCCCAAGTGTGATGTCACCGACATCAACGCTGCGTGCACCACCAAGGATAAGTCTGTCATTGCAACAGGAGATGACTTTGGATTCGTAAAACTCTTTAATTACCCTGCAAAGGTAAATACTTACATGTAGCTAATCATTTTTGTCTCGCCTTTTTCAAATGAAATAGTTACTTTTCCAGCAGCAGCAGCCAGTTTTGCATTTAGGTCACTTTCTTGAGACTGTATGCACCAGAGACTTTGAACTTCGGTTATAGTGGTATATGTAGGCGAGACATCTACTTCCATGTAATTCTTGTTTAACACTGAAGCAGTAGTCTTATTAAGCAAACACTTTTTTTAATTTTAACTGTTGATAAAAACATGTAACATGTACTGTCATGAATTTAAAACTGTTTACATTTGAAGAAAACAAAACAAAAAATAAAATAATACATTTATTTTCCTATATATGAATTATTTTAATATTTATGGTACTAATTCAGTTGTGATCATTTAAAAATGCAATTAGTTTTATTTTTTACTCATTATGATGATGTATAAATTTATATTTTTATCTGAATGAAAGTAATTGTTCATTGCCATTTTGGGCTCAAAATCTGCATATGATATGAATATATACAGCCTGTCCTTTCTTTTACTGATAAAGCTTCTATGTCCAGTATTTCCAACTACAGAAGTATGCTTGGAATATTTTTCTAATTAAAATCATTGTTTTGGACTCTAAATCAGCATGTAATACACAGAGGATTTTACAGAAACGACTGTTTAACATTGAACTTATTGAGTTAGATAAAATTATATAATGCGAGGCTGTGCCGAGCATCATGTCAGTTTTATTCAACGAGTTTACTAATTCAGTATTAAATAGGCATGAGTGTGAGATTCTGTTTTATCACATAATTAAAAAAAAGCGTCGTATGTTTGTATGGTGACGAATGTTCACTCGGTCGTCTCCGTACGCCACCGGACAATTATTTTAACGGAAATGGAAATCTATGAAGCAATTCCTATATACGCCAAGCTAAACGGAAATGACCGAATGATGATTCATCCTTCATTTGCTAGTGTAATTGATAAATACATCATGGCTTTATTACACTCCCACACCACCAGTTATATGATAAATATATGTATAATTCTCTTCAGGCCGTCCTTTCTTTCACTGGACTCTTGTAAAACCATGACCTTTATGTTCAATAATTCAGGGTAAGTTTTCCAAGCACAAAAAGTACGCTGGACACAGTGCTCACGTGACAAATGTTCGCTTCTCATTCGGAGATAAGAAGTTGGTGACGACCGGTGGTGCCGACACATCGGTTATGGTGTGGAATCACGTTTCGTCAACAGCGAGAGTGACAGCTTGTGGTGACAGCGATGACTCGGATACTGATTCAGAGGAGGAGGGAGGTGAGATATACAATCATCTCATATAACTTATACGTCTTTATTAAAGGACTAATATTTAACTGGAATTTTTAGAATTGTTGCACTCCATTATTTACTTTGTGGCTTTATATATTTGTTTAACTAACAGCCATGTCTTGCTACGTTAAACAGAAATCTTAAAATTGTCATAACTATGTACTGGACTGGATTTAAAACTTAATAAATAAATTAAATTCGAGGGGTCGGTGCAAAACTATTGTAAATAGAAGGAGATACAATAGTTTTCCACTGAACCCTCAATATCTTAACTTCTTGATTTATTTCCAATAGATTTCTGGCCAATTTCCCCGCAGATAGTTTAAAACTTTGTTGTTCAAAGTGAATAGTGAATAATTATTATGATGATGATTATGATAAAAAAAAAACACTTTCATCTTTATACTATACAATTGCTGGTTCTTTAATTATTCGAAAAGGTGACAACAAAAAGGAATGATATGGTACAAGTATTAAATCAAATTAAATTAGATAAACAAATTGCCCATCAGCGGTTGTGTACACTAGTAAATGCAACAAATGAAACTTGTCCTCATTATATGACAGGCTATGACTGTGATGAAAATTACAGGGTGGCCACAGACTATGGAAAACAGGCAGATCAGGATAAATGGCAAAAATAATTTCCATGCAGGGAAAAATCAGGGAATTTAAAAAATTGCAAAACTCAGGGAAAAGTCAGAGAATTTTATTTATCCACTAACTTGCTCAAAAATTAAACTAGTTTTGAAAACATGTAATTGACACTTTTCAGGCAGAAAAATAAGAAAAAATCATGAAAAAAAACACACACAAATCTGTGAAAATGATTTCCATATTAATACAACAATTATAAACATTTTAGATGGTAATCATATTTCTAAATAGTTTGAATATGCAATAAAGAAACATTAAAAATGCGAAAAAAATCTTTATATGCTCATGTATGTGGTATTTGGTGTTGAAGGTATGGCTACTGTGGCAGGATGGAGACCATACATTTTCTTATCTTAAGCGGGGAAACCAAATGCTGGGTCAGGGAAAAATTGGGGAAATATCATTGAATTTTTATTTTGAGATTCCTGCGGCCACCCTGTAATTACGATAACGTGTTTCTACCATTCATTTTGTTATTCAATGGCAGGTTGTTTAATCATTAAACTTGTCCTTGCTATATGACAGGCTATGACAGTGATGTCGCGAGGGAGAAAAATATGGATTACAGTAAGAAGATATATGTGACCCCAGTAGGTCAGAAGGAGGCAGTACGACCACATCTCCAGGAGATTACCAATGTTTCCAAGTAAGTTAATATCGGGTAAACCATAACGGTACATTATCAATCGTTTGATGGTCGCACATTTTGTTGACTGGCAATGCGTCAGCAGAGCTGTAAAACACATTTTGTTGACTGGCAATGCATCAGCAGAGCTGTAAAACACATTCTTTTGACTGGCAATGCATCAGCAGAGCTGTAAAACGCATTTTGTTGACTGGCAATGCATCAGCAGAGCTGTAAAACACATTTTGTTGACTGGCAATGCATCAGCAGAGCTGTAAACACATTTTGTTGACTGGCAATGCATCAGCAGAGCTGTAAAACATTTTGTTGACTGGCAATGCATCAGCAGAGCTGTAAAACACATTTTGTTGACTGGCAATGCATCAGCAGAGCTGTAAACACATTTTGTTGACTGGCAATGCATCAGCAGAGCTGTAAAACACATTTTGTTGACTGGCAATGCGTCAGCAGAACTGTAAAACACAATTTGTTGACTGGCAATGCATCAGCAGAGCTGTAAAACACAATTTGCAATCGTTTAATGATTTGAAATACTGTTGCGAAATTCAGAATTACAATACCAGTTAACTTGTTTTTAATGCATTGCATTGATTTCAACAATTGTACTAACAACAGTGCTGCACTAAAATTAAATGACATCATATTTTTGATAGTTTAATGACTGATGTTGGATAATACACATTTAATAATACATATTTTAAAATTGACCATTTGATTGCAGGATTTTTTACTTATGAAAACATCATTGTGCACAGAGTGTTTTTTTCTTATACATGTCTGAAAAATAGATTATATTTAAAATAATTTGAACTTAAAAGTATAGGAGAATGGAAAATATGTCTTTGATCATAGCTACACATGTACACTGCCTATCAGTCATTTGACATTATGACTGTTGTTAAAGACCGGAGTCCTACTATAAAAGCAGACTCAAGAGAAAAATGTCTACTTTGTTGCTATACACTGCACTGTCTATAAGCAATGGCAGGTGAAGAAAAAACTATTTTTTTTAGATATCCTTACCTCACAGAATTAATTGAAATTTGGCACAACTGTTCTTGAATGTATGCAGCTTTGATCAATAAAACATGAAATCAATTCAGTACTTAAAAAGGCTACATCCTAAAAATGTATTTTGTTGTCTGCTACAAAATTCAGATTTACCCCTAGTGCTTTTAGCCAATCACAGCACAGTAGAGATAAAAAAAAGTGTATTTTTCAGCAGAGTTAAACTGATAACAGCATGTGCATTCTGTAATTGACGTCCACCTGGATATTGCTACAAGTTGACCCCAGCATTTAATCAAAGTCCATTTCAATCATTCAGATCATTATGATTCCTCCAGCAAACAGCATGAGAAACTTGATTAAATTATATGACCTATTATCAGTGTACTCTGACTACAACAATGTTTAGATATGTAATGCTGGCGTAATATCATATTCTCAGTTGTGATACCTTACAAAAACACAATTTGTACCATTTCAGGCCAGCTGTAAGCAGGAATGCACCAGAACCGCCCAAGGTAAAGCGTGCAGACGTCCCGGCCACCAGTGGAGGCAAGAGGAAGAAAACAACACAAATCACTGTGAGATTTTTCATGAAGTGATTTTAAACTCTGTGTCTGCTAAAAGAAACTAACCCGCCAAATAATGGAAAAATTACAATACAAAACCATTTATCTAAACTCCAGCCAGGTGTTCAGTTCATATAATAATATGTATGTGCCGATTAAAAGTATAGGTTTATAAAACCCGTGATTTAATATGCGTAAAAATGTGAATTAGGAGTTGGTAACTTTTAATTCGACGTTGCAGTTTTTCGGTTTGGTTTATACTTATTTTATTTCCAATATTTATACAATCTGTGAAAATGTACATAATACAAAATGTGAAAAAGGATTGGAACGAAAGCAGTTGCTTATAGAGTTCCTAATAAGTTTTTCGGTTTGGTTGGCTGGTCAGCCGTTTATATTTTGTAAATTACATATATATCTCATCGTCAATAGGTTTAATAACAGTGTACATATGTTGCAACATGTGTCTGTTGTTTGCAGAATACTTTAAAACTTCATAATATGGAGAGGTGGACAGCTCTCTCTCTCTCTCTTCTTTATTTTCTTAATCTTACTCTTCCTCCTTCTGAAGCAAACTGTAGCCATGATTACCTGTCTCCCTTTCTCTCTCTTGAGATTGAGGCGATAGTTTGGTTGGTCCGTCAGTTGAAGTATTTCAGTACAGTGCATTGGGGTACTATAGAATTATCGGTAGTAAAGAATCACCTTCTGTTGAAATTCAATTTTATCAGCTCATGTATTTTAGATTATTATAAAATTGTCCAGGCTTGAAGATATATCATATAAGCATACACTTATATGCAGCAGTGAAATGATTTGGTGCATTTTTCCATGCAAAATGTATCACTAAGTGCAAAATGATTCTTTACTAACCGAAATGTTGCTATTGTACAACTAAAACGGTATATCTAAATCTGACAGAAACTAAATAGACTTTTTCCTTTCATTTTAAATTTAGATGTTTAACCCAAGTGATTCTATACCACTCAGCCCACTGTAGTTTCATAATTACTGAAGTATTAAAGAAGTTCTCATAGTCACTGATCTATTATTTCTGAAGTAAAAACATCTCAGTTTAGGATGCAAATTCATGAATACATGTAGCAAATAAATAAGAGACCCAGTGATTTGCAAACTTAAAATCATGCGAAAATAAAGTGATCAACATTATTGTCCCAGAATTCTCATTTGGGATACAAGGCATCTTCATGTTTATGTTCCGTTACAGGATTTACAACTGGAGTATATTCACGGATATCGTGGGTTTGACTCTCGTAACAACCTGCACTACGTGAATGATGGAGCGGACATTATCTTCCATGCCGCAGGAGCAGGAATTATCAAGAATCTATCTACAGGTAAGTGGACTGTATTAAGTGGCTGGATGAGAACATGAGGGTGTCGTGGCTTTCATTTCTATAGATAGCACCTTTATGCTCTCACCCATTGATATAACACATTAAGCCGTTTTTCCTATTTAAAGCACGAAATGGAACAATTAGGCCCACAGTGACACAAAATGACCTGGCTTACTTGAAAATAAATGATTCTTGGCTGTGTATGATACTTTATATGATTCTTGATATTTAATAAGCAACTTTGTGTTCTAAGCAATTGATGTATCTTTGAACAGCTCAAAACATTTCCGAAATAAACTGTTTATAAAATGCATGTCTATTAATTTACTATAATTGCCTACAAGTATATTGGTCATAACATATTTGATAGTTCATCTACCGTATTTCTCCCAATAAGAACACCTCCCCTAATAGTAACGCCCCCTGCACCACATCTCTCACCCCCACCCACCTTTTCTAAAAAAAAATCAATAAAAAATAATAAATAAATAAAAGAACTTCAAAATTCAATATTTTTTCGATCTTTGTATCCAAAATTCCTCCCCAGAAAAAGCTACTTATAGTGGGAATAAGGTAGTGATCATTACGGTTTATCATATTAGGATTATTTTTATTTTTGCAATGTACGATGACACTGATGTTGTATTCATTTCATCAAATCAAATTTGTTTTGTATTGGCATTCAGAGCAACGTTCTTTTTTACCTCAAGGCAACCAGTCCTTCTACCTGAAGCACACAGACGACATCATATGTCTGGCGGTCAACCAACATCCAAAGTTCAAAAGCATTGTCGCAACGGGACAAATCGGCAACCCTCCCACCGTTCATATATGGAATGCCGCTACCAAGGAAACCCTGTCCATACTTAAGGGAGAGCACTCTAAGGGTGTTTGTTCGGTGGATTTTTCATGCACTGGGAAATATGTGGTGACCGTGGGATTGGAGCATAATGTCACAGTGTGGAGATGGCAGGAAGGTAACGCATTCTCTAGATAGGTAGTTTGTGAATGTTGAGTTGCGGAGTTGCAGAGTTGGTAGCTAATGCGCTTGTTTCTCACCAGTGTTGCCTCGGTGCAATTCCCCTTATCTTTGTGAGAGGGTCGGTGTCACTGAAACAGATTTTCTCGGGTTTTTCTGGTTTCCTCAGAAATCAAGACGACATCTGCGCCATTGAGAGTGATTTGTACAAACTGTGTACTGAACCATTGTTAAAGAAGTAAAAAAAAAACTTTTGTTGTTGAGGTCCAAACCATGTTCCTTGAGCCTGTGCTTGATTTGAGCCCATGGTTGGTAGAGACTGGAAACATAGATACTGCTCTAAGGAAAATAATTCTATATAATGCAATTATGCTTTCATTCTTGTCCTTAATGCTTTGTACAAAAAATAAATAATGTTTAAACCAAATGCTATGCAAAGTGTAATTCCAGCTTGTGCATAAAACATTGTACAAAGTGTAGAACATATAGAAAGGGATTTTCTATCTTGGAACACATTGGGACAGTACACTGTACACCTTAACAGATACTATATTTTCACATTGGCACACTAATAGGTGATATTCTGTTTTATATCTGGATTCATTATATGACTAGTGTATCGAGTGTGTATTGTGTTTTGCAAATTTAACACTTGTACAAGCATGTATTGTATAATTACACTTGATTTTATCAGGTGCCACGTTGGCCAGTGCTGTGGGGCACAACCAGCGAATCTTTCGCGCAGAGTTCCGCCCAGACTCAGACAGCCAGTTTGTCACTGTTGGAGTCAAACACGTCAAGTTTTGGACAGTAGCCGGGAACCAGTTGGTAGGCAAGCGAGGGATCATGACGGACGCTGGACTGACTACTGGTATACTGAAACTACAGACCATGTTGTCTATAGGATTTGGTGCAGTAAGTTTTGTTTACCAGTCTGATGATGCAATATGCCTTATAAAGTCAAAATCAAATGTTTTACCGAGGGCTATTCTATTAATACGTATATGGGACCACAGGATGGCACTTTTAAAATTGCACACCCGCTCATAGTTGAAAATTTAAAAAAATATGAGTTCACCATAGATGTGTATTAAGCCTTCCTGTTGTCTCAGGTATGTTTTAATGGAATAGTCTTAAATAATGGTGGGACCTTTTTAAAATAGATTGCTGTAAGCTAAAGAAACCTAGACATGGACTATTTCTGGTGCTTTATACTTGTATGATGTATCGCTCGGCTTTACAGTATGTATATGTACCTGTAAATATTGAGTTTTTTGTTTTCCTTAACCTTTCATCCCTGCATTTGAAAATGGACTTCCTTCAGTCTGGTCATACTAAAGCAATTACTAGGGGGCAAGGGTTAACAAGTCTAGATCATATTGTTCACTGACTCCCTTAGTAAGATAGTCAATAATCAAAGGGGCCTTTGGTGTCATGATTTTTAACCTTGATTTTATAAAAGAAGTAATGGTAAAAACATATAATCAAGGATAAAACACTAAAGTTCAGCTGAAAGTGTAATGGAAACTGTCTTGAAGCTATTTTAAAACCTCCTGCATTTAAAATTTAATATACAAGCAGAGATTTCCTCTACTTGGGCTATATTAGGCAAAATGTACTGCATTCTTGTCACATTGGTCCTATATTGGTAATTTAGAATCATAACTGATTAGACAATAAATTATGTTATATTTTTTAAATTTTAAATCAGATATTAAATATTGTGTTTAATATCTTCCAGAACAACTTGACTTACACTGGTGCAATGAGTGGTGATGTGTATGTGTGGAAGGATACGACCTTGATCCGACTGGTACAGAAGGCGCACAGTGGACCAGTCTTCACCATGTTTACCACACTGAGAGATGGCCTCATTGTCACAGGCGGCAAGGAATTACCGTAAGTCGGACATTCTCATAAAATGGAAGTGGATAATAAGCAAAGAAGTGGGTTTTATTGTGTCGTCTGCATAGCAGGCAGACACTTAGAGATCACTTTCTTCGTCGTCTGTTGTCCGTCATTCATCACACTTTAACCTACAACCAAACCTTCGCCATAACTTGAAAAGTAGTAGGCCTATGTTCATAGCACTTCACACACATCTTCATCTTACCTCAAGGAATGTTGTTTACACATGGCCAATAACTCTGACTTCCCCCATTTCATATAACTTTAAACCTAAAACCTTACCAAGGTCGTAACAATCTCATTAAAATCAGACCCTTTATCACGCTACGATACTCTATGCTATAAGGATCTGACAACACTGCATTGGAGGTCACTTCAGATTGACCTTATGATTAGCCAATCAGATTTCAGCCTACAAAATCGTTCGGTATAGACTGCTTCACATTGCGCATGTTGCATTTCAGTCAAACGCTGTGGAGTGAGTAGTCTATGCTCTGTATTGAAAGGGACAATGTCCATAACTTTTAGCTTATAAAACACAAAATAATTGCATTGACAAATATAACACACCAACCATAATTGAATATCTACTTAATAAAACCAAGATTGTTTGACAGAATTCAATAGTGGTACAAGAAAAAGAGGTACCACTTGTTGAACTCGTAACCCACACTAAAATTACATAATAATATAAATAGAACATCGCAATAGTCGAGATCGCTACCGACTGAGCTAAATGATCTAGATACATTAAGTAAGACATAATATATACAAAACTTAATGTAGCAATAATCTCGGTAGAATATATATTTTTCAGGTAAAAATAGAATGTTCCGAATGTTTTCCAAAAAATATGACCGCGCCATGATATTTTTCATATTCTTGATGTAAAACATGCCATTTAGTGCATTTCTTTTAATTTATCATACAATCCACAGTGACAACAAACGAAATACGAATACTTTATATCTTTTTTCGGATATATAGATTTTATGTGGATTTTGATTTGATCAGTTCACTCGAACATCATCCGAAGTGCATATGAAACGCGCGATTTCATTGGTTGAATTTAGTTGATCTCATGAATATTGATTAGATGAAAGGTCGATCTGACGTGACCTCCAAGGCAGTGATAAAATTATAACAGTATTAGTGAAGAATGTCACATTTATTTTAGAGCCAAAGAGAATGGGCCTGTCAAACTGTGGGACCAGGAAATGAAGAGATGTCGAGCCTTCCCTCTACATGAGCATGGCACAAAGGCAGATGTAGTCAAGTCTGTATGCAGAATAAAAGTAGGTCGTCTTCGTTAGATATCACATCCTCTGATAATTTGTAATTTCGTCTTCCAGACAAAATAATTGATGCATAATTCCACATTTAGTTGTAACCCCTTTACCACTATTCAATTTTAGCAGTATGACTTTTGTAATTTGCATATAATTTAGTTCTGACAGAGTGCATGGATATGAAAACAAAATGTTTATCTAGTCACTGTGTTAGTTACATGTACATTCATAATCCAAGATCATGCCTGTTTATTATTCATTTATATAATTTGAAATATTTTCTATCTAGGTCAGTTATTAATTAAAATATTGTTTATGCTCTTTTTGTTGATTAAACTTTAATGCCATAAAAATTATCTGATATCATTCTTGATTTCCAGGGTAAACTGTTGGTTGGGACCAAGGACAATGATGTCATAGAGATTGGTGAGAAGAATGGGGTGATCCAGGTGTTGGTGGGAGGACACGGGGAGGGGGAGGTGTGGGGACTGGACAGACACCCATCTATCCCACAGTTCATCACGGCCGGCTATGACGGCACGGTCAGGATATGGGACATTCCCAGCAAGGTGAGTGTAACACCAACAGTATGGTTATAGGCTTTTAGGTTCAAGCTGCCTGTCTAGTAAAGTTTGACTTTTAAAAATAAATGCCTCCATGGCTGGGATGTAAAGATGCTGCGTCTAGAATTTTCTCGCCTCTCACAGTTGTGGGTTCGAATCCCACTTGGAGCTACACCTAGCAAAGTGTCGATTCTTAGGATAGCGGGAGGTATATAGTACTGGTGCTACCCAGGAAAACAGCATTCATAAAAACAGCACTCTTGAGGTAGAATATATTGGTTGCTTTAATTAATGGTTTTAACAGGAACTCATATGGTATCCTAGATCATCATAATTTTGATCTTGACAAATGAAGGGGAATATTATAAGAATCTTTCCTGAGTATCAATGACAGATTGTGAATTCTCACAAAGTCTCTGCTGAGGTTCCAGTTAAAACAGCGTTACCTACCGAGGGTTGGAATTTTCCTTTCTGAATGGAATACCAATGATTGATTCTCTTTCTTGCCTACCATTGACATTTTGACGTTGCCAGCTACTTCGGTCAACATGTTGTTTGTTAACACAATGACGTCATGTAACTGTTGATGTTATCTACATAATTGTTGATGCACATGACTTTTTTCTGCCCCCCGTGTGTATGATCAGATTTCCCAGTACTAGCATAAAAGGCGGATATTCTAATCCAGAATGGAAGAAATTTATATGCTTCTCCTTTCCCATCTCTTGTGAACTTTAGTATTACGGGAGATAATGAAGATTTACATGTTATTACTTAGTTATGTTAGCTACCATGTACATGATGTATGAATGTAATTAAATTGTTTTACTCTGATATTAAGTATTTAATTCCTCATGTTTATGTTGCGGAGGCCCCGGGTTCAATCCTCCGTGGTGCCACTGAGTTCCGTCGGTGTGTTCTTGGGCAAGACACTTTCCCTTAGCCTCGTCCATCGGATGGAGACATAAACCGGGCGGTCCCGTGTATCGGTCTATCCTCCGAGCACGTAAAAGAACCATATGAATCTATTTGATAATAAGAGTAGGGCAGGTTCCCGGATTCCTATGTATCCTTCCCCTCTCTCTGGGGCGGCTCTAAATCACCTATACTGTGTTGATGAGTCGTTAAACAACATTCAATTCAATTCATGTTTATGTTGACTCGCTGTTACAGGCTTTAGTGGCCAAGCTGCCAGTGGGCCAGGCCAGATCTGTGTCCTTCAGTCACAACGGTGAGATGATAGCTGTGGGACTGCGGAACGGGGAGTTCATCGTCTTGTTGACCAATGGCCTGAAGATCTGGGGCAAACGAAGAGACAGGGCGGGCTCTATAAATGATGTTAGGTAAGTGATTTTTTGTTTGAAAAAAATCTTCACTTGCAAACTACTTTATTGGGTGTTGGCAATTTTTTAGTAATGAAAAAGATACACACAGCATTGGTCAAAACCAGGCACGAATTAGAAGAACGGTTATTTTCTCAATTACTGACATACCATAACATATTCGTAACCCCAAACCCTAGAACTCATTTTAATAGGAAATTAGCAGATCTCAATGACTTAAATAACAACTATAATTTTGATATATCATATCGGATAAGGGTGTCAAAATATAACAGTCAGTTTTGGTATACCCAGTTCAGAAAGGTAATATCAATGCCAGTTTAACTGTTTTTGATCGGAACAGTCTCTGCTAAAATTGGTTCTTTTTCTTGGATACATAATCCATTTATGAACCAAAACTTGATTTAAAACCCTATTTGTGAACCTTCTGAACAAACAGTACCTTTTCATATTTTATTCCAATTCCATCACAGACTATAATTAGGTTCAAATAATAACAGAGGGCTGGCGGATTTGTAACCGGAAGCCCTGGGTTCAATCCTCCGTGGTGCCACTGAGTTTCTTCGGTGTGTTCTTGACCAAGACACTTTCCCTTAGCCTCGTCCATAGGATGGGGACCTAAACCGGTCGGTCCCGTTTATCGGTCTATCCTCCGAGCATGTTAAAGTACCATAGGAATCTATTCAATAATAAGAGTAGGGCATGGTTCCCGGATTCCTATGTATCCTTCCCCTCTCTAATTAACCTATACCGTGTTGATGAGCCGTTAAACAATATTCAATTCAATTCAATTCAAATAATAACAGCCTAACATGTGAGACGCAGGGAATGACAATGCTTCGCTATTCATTTATTAGGTTTAGTCCAGACGGGAAGTACCTTGCAGTGGGGTCTGAGGATTGTTGCGTGGATTTCTACGACCTTACCAAGGGGCCATCACTCAACAGGGCCGGCTACTGCAAGGACATACCGAGTTTCGTCATCCAGCAAGACTTCTCTGCCGACAGCCAGTTCATTAGGGTAAGTCTTGTAGTGCCTTTCTGTCTTTCTTTCTACTGATACACACACTCAGTTCTGATTATTACAGCAGCCTGTTTCCGAGTAAGGTTTTACTGGCGTTTTGGTCTCTGATTAAGACAAAAGTTCAGCATAATCTTTAACAGGCACAGAGTATGGCTCTCACTGCACACTGGACTAACGGCTTTACGTGCCTTGCATGGGGTGAAAGGTCGAAATTCAGTGTTTTAATGACCATTAGTGACCTTTGACCCAGTGAAGGGATTTTGATGTTATTTCACAGAACAGGTCCCTGTCAAAGGAGGAGGACAAGGTCATGAGACTGTTTGGTGAGCATCCATTGGTTTTACCAATTTTATTTAGAATTTCTTTTTATATACATTTAGGTTAGCACAGGGGCGTACGTTCACCAGGTGTTTGCGGTACCTGCGGGTAACCTAATTGACGACCAGACAGTCATCAATAAGATAACATGGGCCACCTGGACAAGGTATGTTTAATACAAATGGAGATAATCAAAATTTAATTTTTTCTGGAAAGCCCAAGAATTCATCACATTAGGGGTTAAGTGACGAAGGAGCTTATTCATGTCCTCCTTTCTTTTTTTAGCCGAATTGCGAAGCAAATCCAAGTTTATGGTTGATGATTTCCGTCTGTTTGTTGAGTTTTGACGTTTTGGTTAAAGAAGCCCTGGTTTCATTGGTGAGAAGCGAGTACGCTGACGCATTACCCAGACACCCAACCTCACATTATATTTATTCCAGTTCCTTGTGTGAAATCAAGCAGTGATGAAAAATACTTAAACAGACATTCAATGTTTTCAAAATGTATCTATATTCAGTGTGCTAGGTCAGGAGGTAATAGGTATATGGCCTAAGGAATCCTCCAGTAAAGCAGACGTCAACTGTGCCCACCTGTCTCACACAGGTACCGCCTTGGCCACGGGAGACGACTCGGGCTTGGTCAAACTGTTCGACTTCCCATGCACAGAGAAATATGTAAGTGAAGACTTTCCATTCATTTTTAAAATGGTTTGATATTTGACTTTAAATGTGTCTTCAGCGACTTGAACAACTTCCTACTAGAAAGATTAAAATGATGTTGTAAAAGTAAATTATTTTTGCAGATGAAGCAGAAAGACAAAGTAATGTATTTTGAATTTGGAAATGGATCACAAGCATATTAACACACATAAAAAAATTGACGTCTGGATATTTAAAAATTCAAGAGTACTAATGCTTTAAAAGGTATAAAACATGGGAACATTTAATTTCATAAAAATATTTATTTTTTTTTATATCTTTAACAGTTTGTTTAACTAATTGTATGATCCATTTTTTTTTATACAAAGGCTGTGGTAAGTTGTTATATTGTAATACCAGTTTATGCTAGTTAGGTATAATTACCACACAGTTCATCTCGGCAAATGGAATTGTTGTTTAACGGTTCATCAACACAGTATAGGTTATTTTGAGCCACCCCAGAGAGAAGGGAAGGATACGTAGGATCAGAAAACCGTTCCCTACTCTCACTAGCGAATAGATTTTCTTTTCTTTAATGTGTTCGAAGGATAGATACACGATACTGTCTGGTTTACAAACGTGTGTTAAAATACAAAATAAATGCTAGCATGGTGTTGCATAGCAGGGGAAGATAGCAGGGTAATGGGGAAATGCTTTTGAAATAAGTAACACATACAGACTATCGGACCAAAACTTAATAGAATTTGTTCAAATTTTGAAATAATAGACAAATTCTTGGGGCCAGAAATAAGTTGTTTCAAGTGTTGGGCCAGGAAAAAAAGACTGGCATTTTTTTATGACGAGTTAGGCCAGAAAAATATTTAACTGTTTCCTCAGACTCCTCATAGGATCAGAAACATGAGGGAGCAGTACATGAGGGAGCAGTATTAGGTAGACTTGAAAAATAATTTTGAAACCAATGACTGAGGGAGGGCTGCTGGCCTATTGTAGATGCTGTAGTTTAATACAGGAATTTAGAAGGAGACAAAAATGAATATATACAGATAAATGCAGCACAAAATAATATCTCAAACTATGGTATTCCTGAGTGTGACAGAGATAATTTGTGTATATTATTTTCTTTAATTGTAGATTTCAGCACATTTTCATTCAACACAATAAATTTTTACTGTTTTTATACAGTTTGGCACACAATTGGCACAGCTTATTAATTTTAGGTCGGGGCAATTTTGAGTTTTTAACAAGCACACAAATGGGGTTGGCGCTCTTTGTGTATTGGCTAACATAATGTAAAATTCAATCGTTTTCCAATATTTTGGCCATAGGCCGTTTTCAAGGATTTAATTCGATACACTTTTACATCTTCAGCATGTGCATTGCACACATACAATGTTTGTACTACAGCGGCAGACATGACGTTGTTAATTTGATGTCGCATCAAAGCATGCCATAATGTCAAAGCATCATAAACGCCGCCGTAGTATAAACCCTGTATATTTGAAACGTACATGCTGAAGATGTAAAGATGTATCAAATTAAATCCTTGAAAAAGGTTTACGGCCAAAATATTGAAAAACGAGTGAATTTTATATAATTTATATTATACTTCCTTTCGGAAGAAAATATGCATAAAAATGTTAACATAATGGCTTAGTGATCCAGCGGCCATTAGATTAATCCCAGCGTACATAAGTACATAAGTACATAAGCGTTTAATTAATTTTCATTTTCAGATATTCTGGCTTTATTTCCAGGAAAAAAATGATATTTTGTACCATAATCATTCCATCTCCGATATTTATTGTATGTCAACAATATTTTTGACTGCCTCTAATGCTTAGACATTTTGTTTTATAGCAACCCCAGCTTGTAGTTGGAACTGTAATATCAGCCATTACAATTTAATATAGATTAAAATTGTAGATGCTTTAATTATGTTTAGCCTTTAGTTACAGCAGGCCCAAAAATTGAAAAAATTAATGCTGTTTAGTATTCACACGCTCATGAACATGTTTTTATACCCCGCCAAGAAAGTGGTGCGGGCATAGTGTTACTCTTGTCCATCCGTCTTGTCCAACTGTCTGTACATACATTTTTTTTTTAATTTAAGTTTTAAGTCCATTTTATATGCCAGTAGGGACGTATTATGTTGTTGCATTGTCCGTCCGTATGTACATCCGTCTGTCCATTAACTTTCACCTGATTGTGGCTAATAACTTTCAAAGTATAAGGTCTACAACAATGACGCTTTGCACTCAGCTTCAACATGATCCAATGAATACATCTGATAAAGGCTCATAACTCTCGGGTTCATATTTTTTAAATTTTCCTTTTGAAAAAAATTAACATGGATCTTAACCTTGCCAACGACGGGCGTATATACCCGGCTAGGCAGTGCTCTTATATGACTGACAGTGCTAAAGCGTGACACTTGTATCCCATGGATACATTTTCTAGTTATTATATAATGTTTAACTCAAAAGATAAATAAATTGATGTTATGAATATAGTTTAAGTCACTTGTACACAATTGGACTTCTATTTTCAAAATAAACTTGGCACATTCTAAAGATATCCTTTTCCATTCCATTTTTTTTTTAAATATACGAAAGTTTTTGGTTCTAATAATTGTTTTATAAGGTCATACTCTGATCTCATAATTGTGTCATTGAAGAGTAAAAAATGCTTCGAAAGTATGTCCACTTTACCCTGGGAGGTCTTTGTAACCATATATTTATTTCTGCTGATAACATGGTTCTGTATAACTGTTTCAGGCGTCCCACAAATCGTTTGTCGGTCATTCAGATCATGTGACTAATGTACGGTTCACACCAGACGACAAATACCTCATCAGTACAGGCGGGGATGATTGCTGGTAGGTGATTGGTGCAATTTCGAATGTTTAATTATTTCTTATTTTTATTTTTTTAAGTTCTTTTATCTGAATACTGCTTTTGGTGTTTGTTTGTTCATTTTTGTTGCAAAATATTTCTCATGCATTGCAGCAAAATGTTACTTGTGCATTGCCACATTACTCACGCATTTTATCACATTGGTGAACTTACCAGGGTTAAATATACTTATATAGTTTAAAAAAAATTAAAAACAGTGTCTTATTATAATGATCTTTTGACAGTTTTGTTTCAGTTTTTCTTTGATATAATGTATCTGCCTATCAATAGACAACTGTGTGTTTGATGGTTTGAATATACATTTAAGAATAGTTCTACAAAAAGTCCCAAGTTACACATTTTTCGAAATTTCAGAAAAAAGAGGTATTTTTCAAATCTCAAACTTTAATTAGGGGTTGCCTTTATCAAAGCCAATACATAGTTCCGATCTGTCAATCAAGCTTATGGAGCACTGTGGTCTAGTGGTAGAGCATTGGACTAATGATCAAAAAGTCATGGGTTCGATCCCCACCATTACCATATGTGTTGTGTCCCGGAGCAACTTAAAAAAACACACTTTATCTGCATTTGCTTAGTACTGGTTCTACCCAGGAAGACGTCGAAAGTGATCAAAAGAAGCTAAGAGAGCTTTCATTACATGTAAAAAAAAAAGGGTTTTAAACTAATCAAGCTTATATTCTCCAGAGATACGAGCAAAATAAAAGCGCAGTAGGTATTTACACCAGCAAGAAAAGCACAGTAGTCTCACAAACAACAGTTACTCTTGTATACAATGGAGCACATGGCCAATGTTTGTGAAAAATTGACACATAGACAATAATGGGTTGGGCTAGAAATTGAATGTCGATAACTCAGATTGTGTAGGTTTATCTGGTATGTGCACACAGACATTGATGTGTGTTGCGTATCCGTGGTCGAGGGGTTAACGACATTGCATTGTAAACCTTCTCGCTTCTCACTGCTGCAGATTTGAATCCCACTGGGAGATCAACTTGTAAGTGAGAAAGTGTTGATTCTTACGGATGGCAGGAGGATACAGTACTGGTTCTACCTAGGAAAAATGGGGTGGTCTGCCTCTACGACAAATAAATCGACCATCATATATGGCCTAAAATGTGCTAAAAATGACAAAGCACCATTCAAACATCTTTTATTTTCCATTTTCAGTGTGTTTGTATGGAAGTGCATCTGATCGGGATCTTGCTTCTACCTACAGAAGCAGTTGTGCCATACAGGTGTAGCAAATGAAATGTGTGGCAGATTTCACCAGCCGTTGGAGATTAAGTCAGATGAGAGAAAAAATCTACTCTGACAATAGGGGATATTTGGTTGTAGATAGCTTTTTAGACTATAATGGTGATGTAGTGATATGCATATTTTATACCCAAGGAAGTGAAATATTGGGTAGCTAACTTAAAGGTAGCAAATTATGATATTGGATACTAAGATTGGGAAATGTTTACATGATTGTTTAACTCATATAGTGAAATATGTAATCTTGGATAGTAAAATATGGTATTGGATACCTTTAGATAGTAAATTACGGTATGGCATGGGATATTTATTATATAATAAATATGGTATTGGATACCTTAGTAAAATATGCCTTTGTAAACTTATGGTATTTGACAGTTAAGACAGTAAAATATGTACTTAGTCAGTACCTTTAGATAGTAAAACTTGTTATTGGATACTAAAGTTAGTAATATATTATGTATGTAAACAAAATATGTACTTAGTCAGTACCTTTAGTTAGTAAAACTTGTTATTGGATACTGAAGTTAGTAAAATATTATGTTTGTAAACAAAATATGTACTTAGTCATTACCTTTAGATAGTAAAACTTGTTATTGGATACTGAAGTTAGTAAAATATTATGTTTGTAAACAAAATATGTACTAAGTCAGTACCTTTAGATAGTAAAACTTGTTATTGGATACTGAAGTTAGTAAAATAATATGTTTGTAAACAACAAGATTTAAAATGGTTGTGAAGGGTTTGAAATAAAACAGCCATATGTGTCAACAGACTTGATAAATGTGTCAGGTGTGAAATCTGGAGAAAATTGTTTTAACACAATTATTCAAGAGAAAACTGTCTCATTTAATATATGAAAATGTACATAGTGAATAATGAAAGCAGGTAAACTCATTGAGTTGTTTCCTATTGTTGTTTGTAATGAGAAGTTAGAGTTATTTATAGATTCAGTGGTGTTATTTTGTGTATATTTTTACGCAACTAGCTGTAGATTCAGGAAAAGTTATATTTATGAAACTTGAAAGCTGTAATTTATAACGTGTCTATGTTCAAAACAGGATTTTAATTCATCATACAAGATATATAGTTGTAACTGTGTGTATATACATGAATATGAATGTATGTTTAAATTAACATATATGTCGAATTTTGTACACTATGCTTTTTCACTGTTGATACAACAGTGAAAAAGCATAGTGAGTGTACATATCCGACATATAGGCAGCTTATTTATATATATTTAACATTTTCTTCATAAAATTAACAAGTATTGATATATATTTTTCAGGATGTTAATTCATTTCCGTCCATAAAATAGTCCAGTTACATAACATGATTTGCTTTCCTTTAACAGTAAATACAATGTTTTCATTTCACACTTCTGAGAAGCAAATTATGCTATTCTTTTTTTCAAAAGCAGAAGGGCATTTTCAAGGGGATGTAATTTTGGATATGAAAATTATTACTCTTACACATGCAGAGTTCATTTTCAACTTCCGGGGAGCAAATTTCGTTCTTCTTGTCTCAAAAGCTGAAGAGCATTTAAGGGAACATAAATTTGGGTATGAAAATTATTACGCTTACACATGCAGTGTTCATTTTCAATTTTCGGGGAGCAAATTTCACTTTTCTTACCTCAAAAGCAGAAGAGCTTTTAAGGGGGCATACTTTTTTAACGTACTTAGCGAACTGGGTTATAGGGTAAATATTGAGTTGTACTTTGATACAACACTTGATACTAAGCAGATTTACAGTTTATGCTAGATATTTGTTATCATCACAGGTTGACCAATATAATGCTCAAATTGGGATATCATTATTTTACACTTGCATCTTTACCCTCCAGGGTCACCTGGCACAATATTTATAAGTTATTAGATTTGTATTGGGATATATGCACGAGTTCTTTTGCGTATTAATATTGCGCGATATTAATATTTCCCGACTTTAGGAGTGCAATATTTATGCGCAAAAGAATGAGTGCATATATCCCAATATAAATCTAATAACCTTTTTATTGCATACGCATTTTTAAATTAGAGAGAATAAAATAGGTTGTAACTTCATTTTCACCAAAAACATTTATTTGAAACAAACATATTGTCATTCATAATGGGAATTTTCACAATGAAATTGACATTGTTTACATCACGTGACATACTTTCTTTAACATGAACAGAAAAGTGCACCAATCACGAATGAGTATACACACCCAATACGACTTGACTACACGTCAGTATGGGCGAATATTGACGTTTCCTGTTAAAATGAAGTAATTGGAGCTTGTAAATGCGTATGCAATAATACATTATACACTGTTGTACAGAAACTAAAGCTCATTATGATATATGACAAAATCAAGGCCATCATTCAGTTAACTTAAATGAACTTGCGAATAAGTCTATGTTAATGAACAGTGGTACCTTTTTTTGTCACCAGCGTAGCATGACGGACATTTGGAGACCATTTTGTCTGTCATCTGTCCATCACATTTTAACCTGCAACCTAACCTTGACCACAACTTGAAAAGTATTTCACCTTTGTTCATGAAACTTCACACACTTCTTTATCTTAACCCAAGGAATGTTGTTACACATGTCCAATAACTCTGACTTTCATTTTGTCAGAGTTATGCCCCTTTTCACAAAACTTTAACCTGCAACCTAACCAAGCATATAACTTGTCTTCAAACTTTATTGTTAGATCGTACTTGTTGAAAAAAGCACACGGAAGGCGACACAAGAGATCCTTGTAGAGACGTAATACGTCACGGCATTGTCCGTTAACTACTGATTGTGGCTAATAACTTCCAAAGTATAAGTCTACATCAAATGAAATTTTACAAAACATCTTCAGCATGATCCATTGAATACATCTGATAAAGGCCCTTAACTCTGTGATTCAAATTTTTTAAATTATTTCCCTTTGAAAAAGGTTTAGCCTGGAACTTAACCTTGACAAAGACGGGCATATATGCCCCACTAGGTGGTGCTCTTGTCTTTAATTGCTCACAAAACTGCACTTTAATACGAGTTTAGGGAAAACTCGTAAATTATACATGATTAGATCTGGATTATGTTTTCGTATATGTATTATATTATATATATGTACACATTTACTTTTTGATCTTAATTTTTTCACAAAATTATTGTGACTTTTTTATCTGTGATATATAAATTAACATTGCCATGTCTTGATAATTTAATAAAATATATACTCTGTATGTTTTTGTTTTATACAAGAAATGTGCTATTTATTGCTACTGTAGTGGAGTTGTATAATCAACGGAGCATGCACTGCCAGATTATTAGAGTTAATTGGTACAAGCCATTTCTAAATTCTTAGCACCTCTCCAACAACTTCATTCAAAATACCATGTTGCCATTTATAGTACTAACAGCAAAATAAAATATGTTACACACCTATTTCGAAGGAAACTCAAAAGTACATATATATTGTCTCCCCTTTTTGGTTCGCTCCCTGACAGAGTCGTGTCAGATGGGAAACTTCATCTCCCTCTGAGGTTGTAAAATGTAAAACCCGATTTTATTTAAACTAATAATTGTACATTTCTTCATCCATATTTCTGAAATCTTTTGTCAGTTTTAAAATGGCATTTTATTAGCTTGAAAGTTAATTTTATATCACCTCTTTTTATTTTATATATAATGTGTATTTCCAAATTGATCACATTTATCATGGAACAGTGGTGTTGAAGGGCAGATACAGAGCATTTAAAAATAATATTTATTACACATAAATGCTTGTATCAGTTTCAAAACTTAGTTACTTAATACTCTAAATAAATAATTATAAAAATACAAGTATTGTTTTGTCTTTAGTTGTTCCACTTTTAAGTAACACTTGTCACATAGGTTCAACAATGCACTATACATTTGTCTAAGCAGGCGGAATGTTGGGGTGGACGAGTAGGAAAAAACGGGTGTAGAAGACATGCACTTGCCCGTGACCAAAAAGTTGCCAGTTGTAGACAAGGCTGCACAACACTACACTTTCGACATTGAGCGAGTCACTTAAGAATGCTTCGTTTGTAGACTGGGCGGTCTCATTTATTAGTAAAACAAGATAGGGATCTTTTTGATAATACGAGCTGGCTGATCTCAGATTCTTCAGCATTCTTTCCATCTCTCTCTGGGAGTGTCTAAATAATGTGTTGACCAGTCGTTAAGCAGCAAAACATTTGTCTTAGGCCCCTTGGTAACCAAGTGTTCGGTGATGTTTTGATTTTAAGTGATTTTTACTTTAAATAGATTTGAACTCTGCCATTGTACTGTATATTAGAATGACAATCACCTAAAATTACCAAGCACATGAAGCACGGGTCGTACATTCACAGACACTGTACACCACAATTTGCCTTGATGTTTAGTCAAGACATGTTGGTCTTGTTACCTTTTCAATGTTTTTCATTAAACTATAATAAACTGTGTTCTGACAAACAGAATCATTAAAGGATGGAGATACTTATTAACAAAATCAATTAGACACTTCTTTTTTTATGCCCCCACCACCGGATTGTGAGTTGGCATAAAGTTTTGTCCATGTCCGATTGTCTGTCTCGAAAACTTTGTGTGCATCTCCTCCCAGTTTTCAACCGATTGTTTCGAAACTTTTCAGGATGCTTACCTATGATGTCAAGATGTGCATATTGATTCTACTTCAAAATCGACCATGTATTACCTGAATTACGGCCCTTTTTCGTGAAGTTTAACGTTTCCTGTTGATTGTTTTCAGTGGGGGCATACGTGACCCATGGACACATTTCTAGTTTCCATGGACACATTTCTAGTTCTTTTACGTTTTATGGTAAAAAATAAAATACAAAACAAAAAGCTTCTTTATTTTCAATTTTAATAAAAACACGATTTCCATATCTCCTGATCACAGTCAATAAACTCACTGATTGCAATTATAAGCAGATCAAATAAACACGAGTCATGTTAGTACTAACACAAATGTTCAAATTATACAATGATCACAGGCATGCATTCTTGAATGACGAAACATAATGTTAAGGGTTGGAGACTTATAAAAATAAATATACTAATTTCTGCATTAACCGATATATGTAAGCTCTGTTTTGTTCTCACACTCCTAAGTTTTAATTTGATTAGTAAAAAATCCAAACTGTTATATTTTATGATATATAACAAAACAACTATTTAATACCTTAGGAGTCGATGGATTTGAACTATTTATCCTCCGGAGTGACTACTGACCCTTCTCGGGTAATTAGTCGCTCTGATAAATAGTTCTAACCATTGACTTCTAAGGAAGTAATTAGTTGTATACTATATACCTCTTGCCATCCGTATAAAGCCTATTTATAGAGTGGTCCCAATTACCTACAAAAATGTCTACCCTACCTTCAGGTGCTCTAAGGTAAGTGTTGATGTATGTTGACTGTGTACAAAAGCTGATGCATCAATGCTACCTTTAACATAAAAGCGTTATTTGAGCATTAAGGTCATTACCCTTTACCAAGATCATAATAGAAATGTTATTTCAATAGTATAAAATAAAACCACTGGTTTTATTTACTATTGATAACTCAAAACATGTAACTAAATTAGTGTAATATTTGGCATTAAGCGGAGCATACTTTATCATACAAAATTCACCCAACAGTTACAAATTATCATTATAACTATCTTGCAAATTAACAAAGCATGTCTCCTACTGAATCATGATATTTAAATGATTTAACAATATTAAATATATAATAGTTATTTTGTGTTTTGAGTCAAAAATTTAAGCGATTATGAACTTAGTGAGAAAACTCTTTATAGAAATGTACCAGTAATAAGCAAGTTTCTAATGCATTGTAATTCTTTTGCTTTTACGGCAGTACATAAGGTGTTAGTGATAAATTTGTCGAAAAAATAAAAGCTACATACAATTACCAATTTAAAACATGAAATTTCCTATAATACAGCACAATAATTAATATTTATAAGGAATCCCAGGTTTTAAATACATTTCAAGCGGTGAACCTCAGCAATATCTACACATGATGCTTGCTTTGCAAAACATTGCTTTTTTTTTAATAAAATTAAACTGTACACACTATGCTGAATAAATATGGGTACTAATTACGCTGTGTCCCCTACACGCGCCGATGCTAAGCACAACACAAGAAGTGTGCAGATCCAAATGGTTTATTTATAGCACAGGTAATGTTTATGTAAACACGAGTTAAAAAGTCAGCATACCTTTTTAACAAAGCGTATGTTTCTAAACAGTTGTTTCTATTAACGGCTTGGTACATCGGCGGATTTAATGCAAATTTGACGGTAATATTATACACAAATACTTCACACAAAGTCTCTATCATCTCCGTTAAGGTTAACAATAAGCATATTCCGACTTTAACACATTATTTACCGTATTTTCCCATTTACATGCAGTGGCAACCTCTATTACAATTACGAATTTTGATCGCTTATTGGAACATAATTTTGTATAATCTGGTAAAAACGTGTCGAAATACTTTAATATATAGGGCTATAACAGGGTTAATATAGTAATTCATATCTATCTAATATATTGCACTGTTGTTCTAAAATATATCAGTTAAATCTAGTTTGAACTAATTATAACTGGTGCACATACAGGCCAAATAGTGAAAATATTTAATCAAATACCAATTATACATATTGCATATAGGCCATTTTTGTAAAAATTTTGGTTCTCAGATTTTTTCTGAAAAAGTTTCAGGAGGAGGCGGGAAATAAAAAAAAAGTCTGAGCCTTTATAAGTGTGTATTTTGTCATGATGTTAGTCACATTGTAAAACATAACAGTGACCAGAGAAAAATGTATATAACATGACCTTATAATTTTACGTTAATTTTTAAACATGATCACGTGGTAGCTTGAAATGCGGTACCAAATTATGGATTCCGGTTACTTGGTCTTACCATTTTTTTATTGCATTGTAAACAAATTTTTTTTTTTTTTTTTTTTTTCATTTTACCTCTGATCCAAATTTTTGTAAAAAAAAAAAAAAGAATAAAAAAAAGGTTTAGGTTGATGTCTGAGAACCAAAATATTTATATAAAATAAGTCTGGCCTAATGGTTGATAATTATGGATATAGTTGAAATATTATACAAATTTTAATCATAACATTAATTACAATAATTGTAATCAATTTACTACACTAATTGTAGATAAATAATGTAACTGGCCTGAGATCACTTAACCATAGACTAGTATAACATTTTAATACTTTGTATATTAACCGAGTCTGTTCATTAAAGTGCATGGTGTTACTTATAATGGGATAACAAATCACTAATGTACATTTTTATATGTTTAAAGTAGTTATCCCGCCAACAACACACACGTTACAACGTAAGTACATTTAAAGAAACTAAACCAAATCATAAAATTACACTACACAGACATGCATGTATATACCCATGTAAAAATGAATTATGAGTTGGTAACTCTTAATTTGACGCTCCATTATTGGGTTTTGTCTGGCTGGTTAAAGCTGTTTATATCCTGTCTATAGAGTTTGGATTTTCAAGATAGGTAAATTATATATATATACCTCATCGTCAGTAGGTTTGGAAACGGTGTACATATGTTGTAACTTTGGCTGCTGCAGGCGCGACACCTACTTCAAAGTCATATTTTACGGACATGAGCATTATCTGAATCATTGTTATCTTACCACTTAAAAAAACAGGTACTTTGCATAATGATACAAATATGACTAATTCCTGTCAAATAAAACTATCACTTAAATATTTCCAACATATTTGGAATATAATGTAGTCATGATTTAAATAATTCATATTCTACTATTTTATTATTATTTACCAGGGTAAATTACATATATACAAATGTGTTCAAATTCAGTGAAAAACAGTTATACATGTATTTTTAAAAAAATAATTTCTAGTGATTATAGGCCTTCTTCATATCATGATTTCTGCTTCCGTTCTTTTTCCTTTTTTTGTTCCTCTTCTTTTTCCTCCTTCATTTTCTCGACTTGTTGCATCATAAATTCAAGTGGCTTTTCTGGTTTAGTGTACACAATACTTGCTGTGAGTTGCTGAAATAGGAAATAAAAGATAAGTTGCATAATGTAGCATAGCACAGAGATCACCAGACACAACATCCAGAAAAAGAAAAAGTAACAAAAATGGTTATATTACACTTCTGGAATGAAATAATATACTACAGAAATGAAATAAGATTAAGAGGGGAGGAACCAAATATTTTTATGTGCTATAAAAAGTGCTATTTTGAGGGAGCAAAGTACTATTTAAAGGGAATGAAGCACTATGTTATGACTTATGTGAATATTGAAGAAATATTTTGAGGGAATGAAACACTATTTTTGGAGAATGAAGTACCGGTACTATTTGGAGGGAATGAAGTACTATTTTGAGGGAACAAAGTACTATTTCAAGGGAATAAACTACTATTCCAAGTGATGTATATATTATTTAAATGGCTCAAGATTTTGCAGAAAAAACTTTGGCTGAAAACAAGCGCCCCGAAAATAGGTTTAGATGTTCACATCTGGTGGGTGGTATATCGTTACGAAGTACAGACTATCACTTCACATTTTGTGGATGTGTGTCTGTGTGGAGGATACATCGACTTATGCATCCGAAATAGTTACCTGAAAAATCTGCAAGATATTGTGGTTTTCGAGATATGTGATAGCCTTGTTATATGGATCCTGCATTGGTTCAACATATTCAATGCTGTCATCGAAAGGCACGTCCATTGGCGGCTGAGGATTATGACTCATGGCGTTGTTCATAACTTTTAAAATTTCATCCTTCGCTGCCTTTATCATAGCATCTTCATCGGTTTGGGATGAAGCATTTTTTTCGATTTCTGTCTCCTGCTGTTCAACATCCGCCATGTTGTTTACATCCGGTGTCATGGATTTGGCACAGTTCGTACCCAAATACGTTCGCCCCAATTTTTTCGAGAAGTTTTGTGTGTAGAACGAAATAATGATTATCATCAGGGCGGTTAAATCATATTTTATTTAAGTTTAATAGCAAACTGTTATTATTATACATAGTATACCGCACGTGGTAAATGTTTTACGATGAGACAGTGTAAACAAACATAAAATCAACATATTAAATGGACACACAGTAATCTTTCTTTCTTTCTATTGATACTGCACACCATCCTATAGGACCTTATAATGGCAGGAAGGTATTGGCATGTTAAACATATTTACATATATCCAAATATCAAAAAGGGGGAAAAAGAGACTATTTTCATGTAGGACATTTCATTTACAAAATATTGAACACTGGCTTTTGTGCTCATGTTGGTAAATTTGACATTTTGATGTTGGCCTCTGGTGAAATTGAAACATTCGTTGTCTACACATCCTAGGGAACTAATGTGCTAAACTTCAACTAAGATCTGAATGAGGAGTACCTGTTATAGATACTGACGATACCGACCACTGCATATCGGCTATTTCTTGGTGGGAAATACAAATAGTTAATGATTGTCATTTTGCCTAGGTTCCTTCTAAAAAAGTGTTATTAATAATTATGAGATGTGATAATAAAATGTATAGCCAATGTTGGGATCGAACCCACAACATCCGCGTTATTAGCACGGGGCTCTAACCAACTGAGCTAATCGGCCACATGACAGTTTGCAAAGTCATCCACATTACAAATGATCTCAGTGACAAAGTATGTCACTATCTTGGGAAATAGAAGTCAATAAAATGTCGTCTTCTTCTTCTTCTTCTTTTTTTTCTTCTTCAAATATAATCAGAGACGTAATAACAATTCTTCTTATATCTCTGTTATAGCATATGTATAATATTTCATGAATGAACCTTTAATAGCGATTAGACCACAAGCTCTCATTACAACAGTGTAGAGAAAAGATTGATAGAGAGAAGTAGACAGTTAACTTCTTACGATAGTATTGAGAAA
The DNA here is from genome assembly GCA_037043455.1 of Cyrtodaria siliqua. NCBI lineage: Eukaryota > Metazoa > Mollusca > Bivalvia > Adapedonta > Hiatellidae > Cyrtodaria > Cyrtodaria siliqua. Next base: position 58,379 of record JAWPHD010011581.1, read on the forward strand.
GAAGTATAGGGAGAAGAAGAAATAGTATTTGTGTATAGTTAAGAGAGAAAAACACATAGTCTATGTATATGTTTAAGTCCTAACTGTATTCATTTACTTTATCTTTTTCTTCTATCCTTCTTTCTCTGTACCATCATAATGAAAGACTGTGAATTAGACACACAATTATGATTCTCAGAAGCACCATTTTGATTTTATTACAGGTAATCCGTGACCATTTTTATTTCAAGTTAAACCGTGTTACCACAATAGCGTTATCTCAGATTCAGCCCCAGTCCAACAGACCCCAAACCAGAAGAGAACCCCGATTGCACCACTGATTGTACATACTATACTACAGATATGTGTATTAATGGGGTTAATAAAGTTAGTGGTCTGGACTATTACTCGAGAAAATGTCCTAGACCACAAACATATAACCAAGGGGTCTGGTCAGGGGTTAGATGGGACCACACCCCGATAAAACTGTGCCTGTAATGTTCATTTTGGTAAATTTGACCTTTTTGACTTTGACCTCTACACCCAGATGTTATACCCTGGATTCGAAACCTTCGTTGTAATCAGCACATACTAGGCAACCACTGTGCTAACTGCTAGGTATAAACACCACCCTTCTTCAACTTTTGAAGGATGAGTTTAAGTTACGAGGAAACAATAAAAGTGTTTGTCGACTCCATGTGATGTCTAAGCTCCCTTCCCTTGGGTGGGGAATCCATGCATCAAAGTGCATGCATCCTGCATGTAGGACATTTCATTTACAAAATATTGAACACTTTGGCTTTAGTGCTCATATCGGTGAATTTTACATTTTGATGTTGGTCTCTGGCCCCAGGAGTCAGCCCCAGTGGAATTAAAACATTCGTTGTCTACATATCCTAGGGAACTACTGTGCTAAACTTCAACTAATGAATGAGGAGTACCTGTTGTAGATACTTACGGTACCGACCCCTGCATATCGGCTTTTTCTTGGGGTTGGGGTGGGGGGGGGGGTGGTAGGGGGAGGGGAATACAAATGAATGTCATTTTGCCAAGGTTTCTTCTAAAAAGGTTTTATCAATAATTATGGGATGTGATAATAAAAAGTCTGGCCAATGTGGGGATCGAACCCACGACATCCGCGTTATTAGCACGGCGCTCTAACCAACTGAGCTAATCGGCCACATGACAGTTTGCAAAGTCATCCACATTACAAATGATCTCAGTGACGGGTCACAAGGTGTGTCACTGCCTTGGGAAATTGAAGTCAATAAAATGTCGTCTTTATTACAGGTAATCCGTGACAATTTTTATTCAAGTTAAACCGTGTTACCACAGTAGCGTTATCTCAGATTCAGCCCCAGTCCATCAGACCCCAAACCAGAAGAGAACCCCGATTGTACCACCGATTGTACAGACTATACTACAGATATGTGTATTAATGGGGTTGATAATGTCAGTGGTCTGGACTATTACCCGAAGAAGCTGCCCTAGACCACAAACCCCTAACCAAGGGGTCTGGTCAGGGGTTAGATGAGACCACATCCCCATAAAACTGTGCCAGTTATGTCAATTTTGGTAAATTTGATCTTTTTGACCTTGACCTCTAGACCCAGCTGTCATACCCTGGCTTCGAATCCTTCGTTGTATTCAGAACATACTAGGCACCAACTGTGCTAACTGCTAGGTATAAACACCGCCCTCCTTCAACTTCCCTGGGGTGGGGAATCGGTGCATCAAAGTGCATGCATCCTGCATGTAGGACATTTGATTTACAAAATATGGAACACTTTGGCTTTTGTGCTCATGTTGGTGAATTTGATATTTTGATGTTGGCCTCTGGCCCCAGTGGTCAGCCCCAGTGAAATTGAAACATTCGTTGTCTACACATCCTAGGGAACTTATGTCCTAAACTTCAACTAATGAATGAGGAGTACCTGTTATAGATACTGACGGTACCGACCACTGCATGTCGGCTTTTTCTTGCGGGGATATACAAATAGTTAATAATTGTCATTTTGCCTCGGTTCCTTCTAAAAAAAAAAAAAAAAAAATTATGGGATGTGATAATAAAAAAATTGGCCAATGTGGGGATCGAACCCACGACATCCGCGTTATTAGCACGGCGCTCTAACCAACTGAGCTAATCGGCCACATGACAGTTTACAAAGTCATCCACATTACAAATGATCTCAGTGACAAAGTATGTCACTATCTTATAATCAGAGACGTAATAACAATTATTTGTATATCTCTGTTATAGCACATGTATACTACTTCTATAATGATTAGACCACAAGCTCTCATAACAACAGTATAGAGAAAAAGAATGATAGAGAGAAGTACAGATAGTTAACTTCTTAAAATAGTATAGAGAAAGAAGTATAGAGAGAAGAAGAGATAGTATTTGTGTATAGTTAAGTGCGAAAAACACACAGTCTATGTATATGGTTAAGTCCTAACTGTATTCATTTACTTTCTCTTTTCCTCTCTATCCTTCTTTCTCTCTACCATCGTAATGAAAGATTGTGAATTAGACACACAATTATGATTCTCAGAAGCACCATTTTGATTTTATTACAGGTAATCCGTGACCTTGTATTCAAGTTCAACCAGACCAGTCCATCAGACCCCAAACCAGAAGAGAACACCGATTGTACCACTGATTGTACATACTATACTACAGATATGTGTATTAATGGGGTTGATAATGTTAGTGGTCTGGACTATTGCTGCCCAAGACCACAAACCCCTAACAAAGGGGTCTGGTCAGGGGTTAGATGGGATCACACCCCCATAAAACTGTGCCTGTAATATTCATTTTGGTAAATTTGACCTTTTTACCTTGACCTCTAGACCCAGATGTCATACCCTGGATTCGAAACCTTCGTTGTATTCAGCACATACTAGGCAACCACTGTGCTAACTGCTAGGTATAAACACCGCCCTTCTTCAACTTTTGAAGGATGAGTTTAAGTTACGAGGAAACAATAAAAGTGTTTGTCGACACAGTGTGACGTCTAAGTTCCCTTCCCTGTGGTGGGGAATCCGTGCATCAAAGTGCATGCATCCTGCATGTAGGACATTTCATACACTTTGGGGTCAGCCCCAGTGGAATTGAAACATTCGTTGTAGTTAATTATTTTCATTTTGCCTAGGTTCCTTCTAAAAAAGTTTTATTAATAATTATGGGATGTGATAATAAAAAGTTTGGCCCATGTGGGGATCGAACCCACGACATCCGCGTTATTAGCACGGCGCTCTAACCAACTGAGCTAATCGGCCACATGACAGTTTACAAAGTCATCCACATTACAAATGATGTCATTTACGGGTCATAATGTATGTTACTCCTTTGGTTCTTCTTCTTCTTCTTCTTCTTCTTCTTCTTCTTCTTCTTCTTTTTCTTCTTCTTAAAATATAATCAGAGACGTAATATATCGATGATATAGCGCATGTATAATATTTCATTAATAAACCTTTGAACAAGCTCTCATTACAACAGTATAGAGAAAAGAAGGATAGAGAGAAAACAAGATAGTTAACCTCTTACGATAGTATAGAGAAAGAAGAATAGAGAGAAGAAGAGATAGTATATGTATACAGTTAAGAGAGAGAAAACACATAGTCTATGTATATTGTTGTCTTAACTGTATACATTCCTCTCTATCTTTCTTTCTCTATACCATCGTAATGAAAGCCTATGAATTAGACACACAATTGATTTATGATTCTCAGAAGCTATTACAGGTCGACGCCATGACCATTTTTATTTCAAGTTAAACCGTGTTACCACAGTAGCGTTATCTCAGATTCAGCCCCAGTCCATCACACCCCAAACCAGAACAGAGCCCCGATTGTACCACTGATTGTACATACTATACTACAGATATGTGTATTAATGGGGTTGATAATGTTAGTGGTCTGGACTATTACTCGAAGAAGCTACCCTAGACCACAAACCCCTAACCAAGGGGTCTGGTCAGGGGTAAGATGGGATCACACACCCATAAAACTGTGCCTGTAATATTCATTTTGGTAAATTTGACCTTTTTACCTTGACCTCTAGACCCAGATGTCATACCCTGGATTCGAAACCTTCGTTGCATTCAGCACATACTAGGCAACCACTGTGCTAACTGCTAGGTATAAACACCGCCCTTCTTCAACTTTTGAAGGATGAGTTTAAGTTACGAGGAAACAATAAAAGTGTTTGTCGTCGCAGTGTGACGTCTAAGTTCCCTTCCCTGTGGTGGGGAATCCGTGCATCAAAGTGCATGCATCCTGCATGTAGGACATTTCATACACTTTGGGGTCAGCCCCAGTGGAATTGAAACATTCGTTGTATCTAATGATTTTCATTTTGCCTAGGTTCTTTCTAAAAAAGTTTTATTAATAATTATGGGATGTGATAATAAAAAGTTTGGCCCATGTGGGGATCGAACCCACGACATCCGCGTTATTAGCACGGCGCTCTAACCAACTGAGCTAATCGGCCACATGACAGTTTACAAAGTCATCCACATTACAAATAATGTCATTTACGGGTCATAATGTATGTTACTCCTTTGGTTCTTCTTCTTCTTCTTCTTCTTCTTCTTCTTCTTCTTCTTCTTCTTCTTCTTCTTCTTCTTCTTCTTCTTCTTCAAATATAATCAGAGACGTAATATATCGATGATATAGCGCATGTATAATATTTCATTAATAAACCTTTAAACAAGCTCTCATTACAACAGTCTAGAGAAAAGAAGGATAGAGAGAAAACAAGATAGTATAGAGAAAGAAGAATAGAGAGAAGCAGATTCAGCCCCAAGTCCATCAGACCAGAACAGAACCCCTAATGTACATACATTACTATAGATATTTGGTTAGGGGTAAGATGGGACCGCCACCCTCCTCATAAGTACATATATGTCTGATGGTCTATGGGGGATTCTGAGAGTGCAAGGCGCCTGTGGTGATAAATATTGTTTCTGCATAGCCTTAGTAAACTTTCAACTAAACTCATTATTGCGATACTGACTGTCAAATTATAAAGGGGCTAGGGGCGATCTGGATTGTCATTTATTGATCAATACTTAACTATTGACCAAAAATAATTGACCTGTTAAAGGGACAGGCGGCAATTTATGGGATGTGATAATAAAAAAATTGGCCAATGTGGGGATCGAACCCACGACATCCGCGTTATTAGCACGGCGCTCTAACCAACTGAGCTAATCGGCCACATAACAGTATGCACGGTCATCCACATTACAAATGAGCTCAATGACGTGTCACAAGTATGTCACTACCTTGGGAAATAAAAGTCAATACAATCTCTTCTTCTTCTTCTTCTTCTTCTTCTTCTTCAAATATAATCAGAGACGTAATAACAATTATTCTTATATCTCTGTTATAGCACATGTATAATATTTCATGAATAAATCTTTAATAACGATTAGACCACAAGCTCTCATAACAACAGTATAGAGAAAAAGAATGATCAACAGAGATATAGGGACGACGTGGGAAATGTGTTTCACCACTTCCCACCCACACCTCTGTCAAATTATTGTGGGGCTGGACCAGCCTGTTGGAAGCACTGTTTTACGCCTCTGTGTAACTAATTGTTTAAGGATACTAAGTGCGGTATTTCGGGAAAACAACAACTAAGACGTAATAAGATCAGGCAAAACAGCAACACATGTAGTTTGTGTAATCACATGCGCCTGCAGACTCAGATACACATGCATATACAGATATATACTGACAATCAGAGAAACGCAATTTAATCTATTTAGAGGGTTGAAGCTGTTCCCTGTAAACATATAGTAGATATATGTACTTATGGAGGTGTATTTACGGTTCTGATGGGAACTCCATTAATACATATACACATATATGTATGTATGTATGTATATGGGTCTAGTTACGGGTCTGAAGGTCTTGGGATGTGGGGTGATTCTGAGAGTTCCAGGCGCTTGTTTTGCATACAGCCTGTCAAATGATGTTTAATATATACAGCCTGTCAAATGAAGTTTAATATATATTGTAGAGATCCTAATTCACATTATATATTACAATCTGGGTCAAATGAAGAACAGATAATTATTGCGGTAAAATAATTAATATTTTACGTTTTAATGTGACTAGAAGCGATTTGGATGCCATTTAATGGTGAAGTGATTTATTTATTTATTGACCACAATATGAACCTCAAGAACTATTTCTAAAGTAGCTTGTCTTGAACTATTTCTAAAGTAGCTTGTCTCTCGGAGATGCTGCCCTAGACCACAGACCCCTAACCAAGAGGTCTGGTTAGGGGTAAGATGGGACCCCCACTCCCATAAGTACATATATGTAGGTATATTTACTTATGGATGTCACTTAGGGGTCTGATGGTCTGTGGGGGATTCTGACAGTGCATGGCGCCTGTGGTGGTACATAGGAGGGCTGGTGACCTCTTGTTTGTAAAACAGAGAACGGTTAAGAATGGGTTTCAGTCTGTAAACTCGGACTCAAACAAATGGTTTGATGTTGATTGTCGCAAGGCTAAGCAGTTATACAAAGAGGCGTTATTTTTGTTTAATACGAATAAATCAAATTTAAATAGAAATTCGCTTTCTGATAAAAAAGCGAGCTATAAAGCAATAATAAAGAAAAAAAGACGTGCATATAAATATAGACAAATGAAAGAACTGGAACAGATGCGACATTCAAAACCACGCGATTTTTGGAAACTGTTTAACAGAAAAAAGCAAAACAATACCGATATCACCCTAGATGAGTTTCATACATATTTTAAAGACTTATTTAAGGACATAAAAAACGCGAAAAATGACGAAGCTGAATCTTTTAATAATAACCATAATTTTGATGATAATTATCCTATTTTTAATGAATTAGACATGCCTATAACTATTCCGGAAGTAGAGGCAGCGATTAAGTCGCTACGCAAAAATAAAGCCGCCGCCGGCGACAATATATTGAACGAATACTTTATATCAACCTGTGATATATTGGCGGGGCATATAACTGATATTTTCAATGCGATTTTTGATTCTGGAGTTTTTCCAGAAGAGTGGACGAAAGGATATATGATAGCATTACATAAAAAGGGAAATAAAAATATCACAAATAATTACAGAGGCATAACCTTGGTCAGTAGTATGGGCAAACTGTTTTCAAGCATCTTAAATAAACGTATCGATAAATGGTGTGACGATAATAATAAAATATCCGATGCTCAGTTTGGATTTAGAAAAGGTAAATCTACAACAGATGCTGTGTTTATATTACATAATATCATTGAAAAAATATTAAATGCTAAAGGTAGGCTTTATTGTGCATTCATAGACCTTAAAAAGGCTTTTGACTCTATTAATAGAAATGCACTCTGGTTAAAATTGTACAAATTAGGTATTAATGGGAAAATGCTTAGAATAATTCGATCGATGTATGATATTGTTAAAAGTTGTATTAAGCACTGTGGATCATTTTCTGATTTTTTTGATATATCAGTCGGATTAAAGCAAGGGGAGATAATCTCGCCGATAATGTTTGCGCTTTTTCTAGAAGACCTAGAGTTATATTTATATACAAGTATTAAAAGCGGACTTTCATTTAATGATATATCTCTTATCCTTCTGCTTTTTGCCGATGACATGATTTTAATAGGCACAAGTATAGAAGACCTGCAAAGTAGTTTAAATAACTTATATAACTATTGTGAAACATGGAGCCTAGAGGTAAATACAGATAAGACTAAGGTGGTGGTTTTTCGTAACCGAGGAACAACCAGAGTTACTGAAAATTGGTCTTATAACGGTACCATTCTCGAAGTGGTCGACGACTTTAACTATTTAGGAGTTGTGTTCAACTATACAGGGTCGTTTACGCTTAACCAACAAACATTATGTGGTAAAGCGCTTAAAGCTATGAACCTTCTATCAATAAATATAAAGAAATATGAGTTAAAACCGAAAACAGCTTTACAATTGTTTGATGCTTTTGTAGGTTCTATTCTTAATTATGGCAGTCAAGTGTGGGGTTTTACTAAATCCAAGGAAATTGAAAGAATTCACTTAAAGTATTGTAAACAAGTTCTTGGTGTAAAATTATCGACAAGTAATGCAGGGGTATACGGGGAATTGGGCCGTTATCCGTTATATATAAATAGACATGTTAGTATCATTAAATACTGGCTAAGAGCGGTCAATACTGATAACGTTATTATAAAACACGTGTATGAAAGCGCAAAATCTGACTGTGAAAAGGGATTAAAAAATTGGGTGTCAAAAGTCATGTCATTACTAAATAGTAGTGGTTTCATGTATGCATGGCTTGACCCAAGCTCACTAAATGCAATACATTTTGTACCGATATACAAACAACGACTAATAGATAATTATGTCCAAAACTGGTCAACCGACCTTGAAACGAATAGAGTGCTTACTCTTTACAAATCTGTTAAACACCATTTTGAATATGATAATTACCTAGATATATTACATACCAGGCGCGATCGCAGTGTGGTAACCAGATTACGCTTGTCATCTCATAGTTTAAGGATCGAGACAGGGAGGTATTCTCGTGAAAGGTTAGAAAGACATGAACGGATATGTCAAATATGTAACACTAATGATATAGAGGACGAGTTCCATTTTGCGTTAATATGTCCTATTTATAATACAATCAGAAGTAAATATATAAAACGATATTATAGCCATAGGCCTAGTATGTTTAAATTCATTGTTCTCCTTCAGTCAACAAACAAAAAAGATGTTATCAATTTTAGCAAATACATCTCAGAAGCTTTCTCTTTAAGACGTACCATGATAAATAACTTATAATCTCGTTCATCCTCACTATAATACAATTGTTCTATTGTACCGTATTAGATTTTGATTCCTATATATATATATTTTATTTTTTTCTCCATGATATATCTCCTTTTTTTCATATTAATTCATAAATTAATGAACCTGTACTAATCTTGTTATTGTGGTCAAATTATATTTGTAAAATGTATATTTATATGATGAAAAACTATGTAATAGTTTAAGTCAATAAAATTTCTTCTTCATATTGTTTCTGCATAGCGTCAGTAAATAATAGTAGTATCTATTAATTGAACTCATTATTGCGACACTGACTGTCAAAAACGTCAAATTATAAAAGGGCTGGGGCGATCTGAATTGTCATTTACTGATCAATACTTAATTACTGACCAATGCTAATTGACATGTTAAAGGGACAGACGGCAATCTTGACTTTTGTATCACGCATTAAATTAGCGCCTCGATTTATTAATCATTAACTATTTGTATTTCCTACTAGAAAAAGCCTATATGCAGTTGTCAGTACCGTCAGTATATATAACGGTACTCGTTCCCTAGGATGTGTAGACAACGAATGTTTCAATTCCTCTGGGACTGACCCCTGGGGCCAGAGGCCAAAATCAAAATGTCAACTTCACCAAAATGAGCACTAAGCCAAAGTGTTCAATATTTTGTAAACGAAATGTAGGATGCATGCACTAGGATTTCCCGATTTGATGCACGGATTCCCCCAACCCAGGGAAGGGAGCTTAGACGTCATGTGGATTTTGACAAACATTTTTATTGTTTCCTCGTAAATTAAACGCATCCTTCGATAGTTGAAGGAGGGTGACCCGGTGTTTATACGTAGCAGTTAGCACAGTGGTTGCCTAGGCTGTGCAGATGACAAGGAAGGTCCGAATCCAGGGTATGACATCTGGGTCCAGAGGTCAAGGTCAAAAGGGCAAATTTACCAAAATGAACATTACATGCACAGTTTTTAAAAATGTTTAATTTAATTTCTTTGCATTCGTATCTTTTCCTTCTACGCAGGTATAAGGAGGGTGTCAACTACGGTTTATTCCTGAAACACCCACTTTCTAATTTTCATATTCCTGAAACCCCCACTTTTTAAATTTTCAATTTCCTGAAACACCCACTTTTAATTTATGTAACCCATGGTTACGGACTATAGTCTGTTTTACCTATAGGTAAAACGGAGACATGACGGCGATGGAATACTCTGACGCAGCATCGCAACTTCTTTAATGAACATGCGTTCATACGTGTGTATATATTTGTGACAATAGAAAATATTAAAAAAACTTTCTAATTTTCATATTCCTGAAACCCTGAAAAAAAAGAAGAAAACTATAATTAATTTATTAATGTTCAATTATAATATTGCCTGTTTTAATGTAAAAAAAGAAGATTTTTATAAGTTAACATTATAATATTAAATAAAATCCATTATTAATGTTCAATTATAATATTGCCTGTTTTAATGTAAAAAAAGAAGATTTTTATAAGTTAACATTATAATATTAAATAAAATCCATTAAATTATCCAAAAAAAGATGATATAAATGTATAAAAAAACTTGTGTTGTTTTATTAAATCATCCTAAGAAACAGACTATAGCTATAATTTGACCGTAGGAAGGTGTTAATTGGAAAAAGCAAAATTCCTGAAACAAAACACCCACTTTTTTTGTGTGGGTGTTTCAAGTGAAAAGTGGGGATTTCAGGAAGACACCTCAACTACTAACATACTTAAAGGGTGGAATGCGGATATTTGCGATTGGCCAACATGCATTATATTGTATATCTTGCTCGTTATTCAACTTTTCTGATACTCGATTGTGTTCTAGAAAAATGGACGTCTTTCAAATTAGGAATACAAGTATGATAATGTTATATAATCGGGTGCCAGCGTGCTAAATTGTGCGTTACGTTCCGCCCAGTTTTAATTATTGTTTTAAGTAAATGACTGAAATAGGAAATTCTACGACTCGGCGAGTTTTGTTACAAACTACTGATATTAAATCCATATTTACAAACATCATAAGGCGCTATACATGTACAGCGTTGAAAAGCTACTGAAGAACTTGTAAATATATTTTCCGAAATCTTTGTGCAATGAATAGCAAAATTGAGAATAATTAAAGTGATATTTCCACTGTTTTAAAATGTTAATGATACTCAAAGGGGATATTTTTCTACGCAGAAACGTGAACAGACAATGATGGGGTTTACCACAGAATATTTAAGGAACAAACGGCAATCTTAATTTGTTTAAAACTCGGAGCGTCCCGTTAGGTTTTCTACATACTTTGCATTTCTGCAATCATTAATATTAATTATTTGAATAGTTCAAAAGATATTCTTTTTAGTTATTACTAAATGTTGATAACATTGCACCAATAGTATATTTAAATATTTGGTAGGGTAACGTAGACAAATTGGTTTAAAGTGAAACTAAAGATGCATTAATATATCGGACTACTCATACAAACTTCAGGATTGGTTCAATCGTGATTTCTTTCAAACTCTTGGCGTCCCGTTAGTTTTTTTCTACATTACTTGCATTTGTTCAATCATTAATAGTAATTATACGAATAGTATAAAGCAAATTGTTTTGCATATTATTAACTGTTGTTTATTTTGCAACAATAATATATTTAAACCTATGGTAGAATAAGACGAAAACATGAAAAGTCAAAATTGTATTTAGTTATATCATAGGCCTACATACATATTTATATCCATGGTTATATGCAAGCAGGTTTAATGTCAAAATGATATTGGATTAATAAATCGATGCGCTAATTTAATGCGTGATACAAAAATCAAGATTGCCGCCTGTCCCTTTAACATGTCAATTATTATTGGTCAATAATTAAGAATTGATCAGTAAATGACAATCCAGATCGTCCCCAGCCCCTTTTTAATTTGACTTGTTTGACAGTCAGTATCGTAATAATGAGTTCAGTTGAAAGATACTACTATTGTTTACTAAGGCGATGCAGAAACAATATGCACCACCACAGACGCCCTGCACTGTCAGAATCCCCCACAGACCATCAGGCCCCTAAGTGACATCCTTAAGTAAATATACCTACATACATGTACTTATTGGGTGGAGATCCCATCTTACCCCTAACCAGACACTTGGTTAGGGGTTTGTGGTCTAGGGCAGCATCTCCGAGTAATAGTCCAGACCACTCACTTTATTAACCCCATTAATACACATATCTGCAGTATAGTATGTACAATCAGTGGTTTTTCTCGCTTAACTGTATACATATACTATCTCTTCTTCTCTCTATACTTTTTTCTCTATACTATTGTAAGAAATTAACTATCTTTACTTCTCTATCATTCTTTTTCTCTATACTGTTGTAATGAGAGCTTGTGGTCTAATCGTTATTAAAGGGTTTTCATGAAATATTATAGATGTGCTATAACATAGATATAAATTTTAAGAAGAAGAAGCGGAAGAAGAAGGCATTTTATTGACTTCTATTTCCCAAGGTAGTGACATACTTTGTGACACGTCACTTAGATGATTTGTAATGTAAACTGTCATGTGGCCGATTAGCTCAGTTGGTTAGAGCGCCGTGCTAATAACGCGGATGTCGTGGGTTCGATCCCCACATGGGCCAAATGTTTTATTATCACGTGAAAGAATTTCTAATAATCGAACTTACCCGTTAAATAATATCTGATTTCCAATTGAAAAGAAAATCCGTAATCGCTAGTATTTATGGATTTTCTTTCAGCTAATATTGATGGATTTTCTTTCAACTGGAAATCAGATATTATTTAACGTTAAGTTCGATTATTAGAAATGCAGTCGCTAGTATTGATGGATTTTCTTGCAGCCAATATTGATGGATTTTCATTCAGTTGGAAATCAGATATTATTTAACGGGTAAGTTCGATAATTAGTAATTCTTTCACGAATTTTAACTTTTTTTCTGAGTGAACGGATGCGAAACAAAAAGACAGAATATAAACAAACATATGCCTTAAGTCGAGTAGAATAGTACCGAATCCACCTTCTGAATAATTTAAAAAAGTAAAGCAACATATAAACATCAAATATGAATGCGTTTAAAGAAGTTTAATGGGTCTAAATCCTGTACGAAGCAGCATTAACAGGCAATGTGAGTAAAACACATCAATGATACATATAGTTAGTGATTTTCATTTTGCCTAGTTTCCTTCTGAAAAAAGCAATACAATAATTATGGGATGTGATAATAAAAAGTTTGGCCCATGTGGGGATCGAACCCACGACATCCGCGTTATTAGCACGGCGCTCTAACCAACTGAGCTAATCGGCCACATGACAGTTTACAAAGTCATCCACATTACAAATGATGTCATTTACGGGTCATAATGTATGTTACTCCTTTGGTTCTTCTTCTTCTTCTTCTTCTTCTTCTTCTTCTTCTTCTTCTTCTTCTTCTTCTTCTTCTTCTTCTTCTTCTTCTTTTTCTTCTTCTTAAAATATAATCAGAGACGTAATATATCGATGATATAGCGCATGTATAATATTTCATTAATAAACCTTTGAACAAGCTCTCATTACAACAGTATAGAGAAAAGAAGGATAGAGAGAAAACAAGATAGTTAACCTCTTACGATAGTATAGAGAAAGAAGAATAGAGAGAAGAAGAGATAGTATATGTATACAGTTAAGAGAGAGAAAACACATAGTCTATGTATATTGTTGTCTTAACTGTATACATTCCTCTCTATCTTTCTTTCTCTATACCATCGTAATGAAAGCCTATGAATTAGACACACAATTGATTTATGATTCTCAGAAGCTATTACAGGTCGACGCCATGACCATTTTTATTTCAAGTTAAACCGTGTTACCACAGTAGCGTTATCTCAGATTCAGCCCCAGTCCATCACACCCCAAACCAGAACAGAGCCCCGATTGTACCACTGATTGTACATACTATACTACAGATATGTGTATTAATGGGGTTGATAATGTTAGTGGTCTGGACTATTACTCGAAGAAGCTACCCTAGACCACAAACCCCTAACCAAGGGGTCTGGTCAGGGGTAAGATGGGATCACACACCCATAAAACTGTGCCTGTAATATTCATTTTGGTAAATTTGACCTTTTTACCTTGACCTCTAGACCCAGATGTCATACCCTGGATTCGAAACCTTCGTTGCATTCAGCACATACTAGGCAACCACTGTGCTAACTGCTAGGTATAAACACCGCCCTTCTTCAACTTTTGAAGGATGAGTTTAAGTTACGAGGAAACAATAAAAGTGTTTGTCGTCGCAGTGTGACGTCTAAGTTCCCTTCCCTGTGGTGGGGAATCCGTGCATCAAAGTGCATGCATCCTGCATGTAGGACATTTCATACACTTTGGGGTCAGCCCCAGTGGAATTGAAACATTCGTTGTATCTAATGATTTTCATTTTGCCTAGGTTCTTTCTAAAAAAGTTTTATTAATAATTATGGGATGTGATAATAAAAAGTTTGGCCCATGTGGGGATCGAACCCACGACATCCGCGTTATTAGCACGGCGCTCTAACCAACTGAGCTAATCGGCCACATGACAGTTTACAAAGTCATCCACATTACAAATAATGTCATTTACGGGTCATAATGTATGTTACTCCTTTGGTTCTTCTTCTTCTTCTTCTTCTTCTTCTTCTTCTTCTTCTTCTTCTTCTTCTTAAAATATAATCAGAGACGTAATATATCGATGATATAGCGCATGTATAATATTTCATTAATAAACCTTTAAACAAGCTCTCATTACAACAGTATAGAGAAAAGAAGGATAGAGAGAAAACAAGATAGTTAACCTCTTACGATAGTATAGAGAAAGAAGAATAGAGAGAAGCAGATTCAGCCCCAAGTCCATCAGACCAGAACAGAACCCCTAATGTACATACATTACTATAGATATTTGGTTAGGGGTAAGATGGGACCGCCACCCTCCTCATAAGTACATATATGTCTGATGGTCTATGGGGGATTCTGAGAGTGCAAGGCGCCTGTGGTGATACATATTGTTTCTGCATAGCCTTAGTAAACTTTCAACTAAACTCATTATTGCGATACTGACTGTCAAATTATAAAGGGGCTAGGGGCGATCTGGATTGTCATTTATTGATCAATACTTAACTATTGACCAAAAATAATTGACCTGTTAAAGGGACAGGCGGCAATTTATGGGATGTGATAATAAAAAAATTGGCCAATGTGGGGATCGAACCCACGACATCCGCGTTATTAGCACGGCGCTCTAACCAACTGAGCTAATCGGCCACATAACAGTATGCACGGTCATCCACATTACAAATGAGCTCAATGACGTGTCACAAGTATGTCACTACCTTGGGAAATAGAAGTCAATACAATCTCTTCTTCTTCTTCTTCTTCTTCTTCTTCTTCTTCTTCTTCTTCAAATATAATCAGAGACGTAATAACAATTATTCTTATATCTCTGTTATAGCACATGTATAATATTTCATGAATAAATCTTTAATAACGATTAGACCACAAGCTCTCATAACAACAGTATAGAGAAAAAGAATGATCAACAGAGATATAGGGACGACGTGGGAAATGTGTTTCACCACTTCCCACCCACACCTCTGTCAAATTATTGTGGGGCTGGACCAGCCTGTTGGAAGCACTGTTTTACGCCTCTGTGTAACTAATTGTTTAAGGATACTAAGTGCGGTATTTCGGGAAAACAACAACTAAGACGTAATAAGATCAGGCAAAACAGCAACACATGTAGTTTGTGTAATCACATGCGCCTGCAGACTCAGATACACATGCATATACAGATATATACTGACAATCAGAGAAACGCAATTTAATCTATTTAGAGGGTTGAAGCTGTTCCCTGTAAACATATAGTAGATATATGTACTTATGGAGGTGTATTTACGGTTCTGATGGGAACTCCATTAATACATATACACATATAGTATCCAGAAGAGTGGACGAAAGGATATATGATAGCATTACATAAAAAGGGAAATAAAAATATCACAAATAATTACAGAGGCATAACCTTGGTCAGTAGTATGGGCAAACTGTTTTCAAGCATCTTAAATAAACGTATCGATAAATGGTGTGACGATAATAATAAAATATCCGATGCTCAGTTTGGATTTAGAAAAGGTAAATATACAACAGATGCTGTGTTTATATTACATAATATCATTGAAAAAATATTAAATGCTAAAGGTAGGCTTTATTGTGCATTCATAGACCTTAAAAAGGCTTTTGACTCTATTAATAGAAATGCCCTCTGGTTAAAATTGTACAAATTAGGTATTAATGGGAAAATGCTTAGAATAATTCGATCGATGTATGATATTGTTAAAAGTTGTATTAAGCACTGTGGATCATTTTCTGATTTTTTTGATATATCAGTCGGATTAAAGCAAGGGGAGATAATCTCGCCGATAATGTTTGCGCTTTTTCTAGAAGACCTAGAGTTATATTTATATACAAGTATTAAAAGCGGACTTTCATTTAATAATATATCTCTTATCCTTCTGCTTTTTGCCGATGACATGATTTTAATAGGCACAAGTATAGAAGACCTGCAAAGTAGTTTAAATAACTTATATAACTATTGTGAAACATGGAGCCTAGAGGTAAATACAGATAAGACTAAGGTGGTGGTTTTTCGTAACCGAGGAACAACCAGAGTTACTGAAAATTGGTCTTATAACGGTACCATTCTCGAAGTGGTCGACGACTTTAACTATTTAGGAGTTGTGTTCAACTATACAGGGTCGTTTACGCTTAACCAACAAACATTATGTGGTAAAGCGCTTAAAGCTATGAACCTTCTATCAATAAATATAAAGAAATATGAGTTAAAACCGAAAACAGCTTTACAATTGTTTGATGCTTTTGTAGGTTCTATTCTTAATTATGGCAGTCAAGTGTGGGGTTTTACTAAATCCAAGGAAATTGAAAGAATTCACTTAAAGTATTGTAAACAAGTTCTTGGTGTAAAATTATCGACAAGTAATGCAGGGGTATACGGGGAATTGGGCCGTTATCCGTTATATATAAATAGACATGTTAGTATCATTAAATACTGGCTAAGAGCGGTCAATACTGATAACGTTATTATAAAACACGTGTATGAAAGCGCAAAATCTGACTGTGAAAAGGGATTAAAAAATTGGGTGTCAAAAGTCATGTCATTACTAAATAGTAGTGGTTTCATGTATGCATGGCTTGACCCAAGCTCACTAAATGCAATACATTTTGTACCGATATACAAACAACGACTAATAGATAATTATGTCCAAAACTGGTCAACCGACCTTGAAACGAATAGAGTGCTTACTCTTTACAAATCTGTTAAACACCATTTTGAATATGATAATTACCTAGATATATTACATACCAGGCGCGATCGCAGTGTGGTAACCAGATTACGCTTGTCATCTCATAGTTTAAGGATCGAGACAGGGAGGTATTCTCGTGAAAGGTTAGAAAGACATGAACGGATATGTCAAATATGTAACACTAATGATATAGAGGACGAGTTCCATTTTGCGTTAATATGTCCTATTTATAATACAATCAGAAGTAAATATATAAAACGATATTATAGCCATAGGCCTAGTATGTTTAAATTCATTGTTCTCCTTCAGTCAACAAACAAAAAAGATGTTATCAATTTTAGCAAATACATCTCAGAAGCTTTCTCTTTAAGACGTACCATGATAAATAACTTATAATCTCGTTCATCCTCACTATAATACAATTGTTCTATTGTACCGTATTAGATTTTGATTCCTATATATATATATTTTTTTTTTTTCTCCATGATATATCTCCTTTTTTTCATATTAATTCATAAATTAATGAACCTGTACTAATCTTGTTATTGTGGTCAAATTATATTTGTAAAATGTATATTTATATGATGAAAAACTATGTAATAGTTTAAGTCAATAAAATTTCTTCTTCATATTGTTTCTGCATAGCGTCAGTAAATAATAGTAGTATCTATTAATTGAACTCATTATTGCGACACTGACTGTCAAAAACGTCAAATTATAAAAGGGCTGGGGCGATCTGAATTGTCATTTACTGATCAATACTTAATTACTGACCAATGCTAATTGACATGTTAAAGGGACAGACGGCAATCTTGACTTTTGTATCACGCATTAAATTAGCGCCTCGATTTATTAATCATTAACTATTTGTATTTCCTACTAGAAAAAGCCTATATGCAGTTGTCAGTACCGTCAGTATATATAACGGTACTCGTTCCCTAGGATGTGTAGACAACGAATGTTTCAATTCCTCTGGGACTGACCCCTGGGGCCAGAGGCCAAAATCAAAATGTCAACTTCACCAAAATGAGCACTAAGCCAAAGTGTTCAATATTTTGTAAACGAAATGTAGGATGCATGCACTAGGATTTCCCGATTTGATGCACGGATTCCCCCAACCCAGGGAAGGGAGCTTAGACGTCATGTGGATTTTGACAAACATTTTTATTGTTTCCTCGTAAATTAAACGCATCCTTCGATAGTTGAAGGAGGGTGACCCGGTGTTTATACGTAGCAGTTAGCACAGTGGTTGCCTAGGCTGTGCAGATGACAAGGAAGGTCCGAATCCAGGGTATGACATCTGGGTCCAGAGGTCAAGGTCAAAAGGGCAAATTTACCAAAATGAACATTACATGCACAGTTTTTAAAAATGTTTAATTTAATTTCTTTGCATTCGTATCTTTTCCTTCTACGCAGGTATAAGGAGGGTGTCAACTACGGTTTATTCCTGAAACACCCACTTTCTAATTTTCATATTCCTGAAACCCCCACTTTTTAAATTTTCAATTTCCTGAAACACCCACTTTTAATTTATGTAACCCATGGTTACGGACTATAGTCTGTTTTACCTATAGGTAAAACGGAGACATGACGGCGATGGAATACTCTGACGCAGCATCGCAACTTCTTTAATGAACATGCGTTCATACGTGTGTATATATTTGTGACAATAGAAAATATTAAAAAAACTTTCTAATTTTCATATTCCTGAAACCCTGAAAAAAAAGAAGAAAACTATAATTAATTTATTAATGTTCAATTATAATATTGCCTGTTTTAATGTAAAAAAAGAAGATTTTTATAAGTTAACATTATAATATTAAATAAAATCCATTATTAATGTTCAATTATAATATTGCCTGTTTTAATGTAAAAAAAGAAGATTTTTATAAGTTAACATTATAATATTAAATAAAATCCATTAAATTATCCAAAAAAAGATGATATAAATGTATAAAAAAACTTGTGTTGTTTTATTAAATCATCCTAAGAAACAGACTATAGCTATAATTTGACCGTAGGAAGGTGTTAATTGGAAAAAGCAAAATTCCTGAAACAAAACACCCACTTTTTTTGTGTGGGTGTTTCAAGTGAAAAGTGGGGATTTCAGGAAGACACCTCAACTACTAACATACTTAAAGGGTGGAATGCGGATATTTGCGATTGGCCAACATGCATTATATTGTATATCTTGCTCGTTATTCAACTTTTCTGATACTCGATTGTGTTCTAGAAAAATGGACGTCTTTCAAATTAGGAATACAAGTATGATAATGTTATATAATCGGGTGCCAGCGTGCTAAATTGTGCGTTACGTTCCGCCCAGTTTTAATTATTGTTTTAAGTAAATGACTGAAATAGGAAATTCTACGACTCGGCGAGTTTTGTTACAAACTACTGATATTAAATCCATATTTACAAACATCATAAGGCGCTATACATGTACAGCGTTGAAAAGCTACTGAAGAACTTGTAAATATATTTTCCGAAATCTTTGTGCAATGAATAGCAAAATTGAGAATAATTAAAGTGATATTTCCACTGTTTTAAAATGTTAATGATACTCAAAGGGGATATTTTTCTACGCAGAAACGTGAACAGACAATGATGGGGTTTACCACAGAATATTTAAGGAACAAACGGCAATCTTAATTTGTTTAAAACTCGGAGCGTCCCGTTAGGTTTTCTACATACTTTGCATTTCTGCAATCATTAATATTAATTATTTGAATAGTTCAAAAGATATTCTTTTTAGTTATTACTAAATGTTGATAACATTGCACCAATAGTATATTTAAATATTTGGTAGGGTAACGTAGACAAATTGGTTTAAAGTGAAACTAAAGATGCATTAATATATCGGACTACTCATACAAACTTCAGGATTGGTTCAATCGTGATTTCTTTCAAACTCTTGGCGTCCCGTTAGTTTTTTTCTACATTACTTGCATTTGTTCAATCATTAATAGTAATTATACGAATAGTATAAAGCAAATTGTTTTGCATATTATTAACTGTTGTTTATTTTGCAACAATAATATATTTAAACCTATGGTAGAATAAGACGAAAACATGAAAAGTCAAAATTGTATTTAGTTATATCATAGGCCTACATACATATTTATATCCATGGTTATATGCAAGCAGGTTTAATGTCAAAATGATATTGGATTAATAAATCGATGCGCTAATTTAATGCGTGATACAAAAATCAAGATTGCCGCCTGTCCCTTTAACATGTTAATTATTATTGGTCAATAATTAAGAATTGATCAGTAAATGACAATCCAGATCGTCCCCAGCCCCTTTTTAATTTGACTTGTTTGACAGTCAGTATCGTAATAATGAGTTCAGTTGAAAGATACTACTATTGTTTACTAAGGCGATGCAGAAACAGTATGCACCACCACAGACGCCCTGCACTGTCAGAATCCCCCACAGACCATCAGGCCCCTAAGTGACATCCTTAAGTAAATATACCTACATACATGTACTTATTGGGTGGAGATCCCATCTTACCCCTAACCAGACACTTGGTTAGGGGTTTGTGGTCTAGGGCAGCATCTCCGAGTAATAGTCCAGAACACTCACTTTATTAACCCCATTAATACACATATCTGTAGTATAGTATGTACAATCAGTGGTTTTTCTCGCTTAACTGTATACATATACTATCTCTTCTTCTCTCTATACTTTTTTCTCTATACTATTGTAAGAAATTAACTATCTTTACTTCTCTATCATTCTTTTTCTCTATACTGTTGTAATGAGAGCTTGTGGTCTAATCGTTATTAAAGGGTTTTCATGAAATATTATAGATGTGCTATAACATAGATATAAATTTTAAGAAGAAGAAGCGGAAGAAGAAGGCATTTTATTGACTTCTATTTCCCAAGGTAGTGACATACTTTGTGACACGTCACTTAGATGATTTGTAATGTAAACTGTCATGTGGCCGATTAGCTCAGTTGGTTAGAGCGCCGTGCTAATAACGCGGATGTCGTGGGTTCGATCCCCACATGGGCCAAATGTTTTATTATCACGTGAAAGAATTTCTAATAATCGAACTTACCCGTTAAATAATATCTGATTTCCAATTGAAAAGAAAATCCGTAATCGCTAGTATTTATGGATTTTCTTTCAGCTAATATTGATGGATTTTCTTTCAACTGGAAATCAGATATTATTTAACGGTAAGTTCGATTATTAGAAATGCAGTCGCTAGTATTGATGGATTTTCTTGCAGCCAATATTGATGGATTTTCATTCAGTTGGAAATCAGATATTATTTAACGGGTAAGTTCGATAATTAGTAATTCTTTCACGAATTTTAACTTTTTTTCTGAGTGAACGGATGCGAAACAAAAAGACAGAATATAAACAAACATATGCCTTAAGTCGAGTAGAATAGTACCGAATCCACCTTCTGAATAATTTAAAAAAGTAAAGCAACATATAAACATCAAATATGAATGCGTTTAAAGAAGTTTAATGGGTCTAAATCCTGTAACAAAGCAGCATTAACAAGCAATGTGAGTAAAACACATCAATGATACATATAGTTAGTGATTTTCATTTTGCCTAGTTTCCTTCTGAAAAAAACAATACAATAATTATGGGATGTGATAATAAAAAGTTTGGCCCATGTGGGGATCGAACCCACGACATCCGCGTTATTAGCACGGCGCTCTAACCAACTGAGCTAATCGGCCACATGACAGTTTGAAAAGCCATCCACATTACAAATGAGAGAAGTCAATAAAATATCTTCTTCCTCTTTTTCTTCTGCTTCTTTTTCTTCTTAAAATATAATCAGATACGTAATAACAATTCTTCTTATATCTCTGATATAGCATATTTGTAATATTTTATTAATAAACCTTTAATAACGATTAGACCACAAGCTCTCATTACAACAGTGTAGAGAAAAAGAATGACAGAGAGAAGTAAAGATAGTTAACTTCTTACGATAGTATAGAGAAAGAAGTATAGAGAGAAGAAGATATAGTATATGTATACAGTTAAGTGAGAAAAAACACATAGTCTATGTATATGGTTAAGTCTTAACTGTATACATTTACTTTCTCTTTTCCTCTCTATCCTTCTTTCTCTATACCATCGTAATGAAAGCCTGTGAATTAGACACACAACTGATTTATGATTCTCAGAAGCATCATTTTGATTTTATTACAGTTCTCTGTAACCCCGTGACGTCATTACCAGTTTTCTTTCAAGTTAAACCGTGTTACCACAATAGCGTTATCTCAGATTCAGCCCCAGACCATCACACCCCAAACCAGAACAGAACACCGATTGCACCACTGATTGTACATACTTTACTACAGATATGTGTATTAATTGGGTTGATAATGTTAGTGGTCTGGACTATTACTCGGAGATGCTGTCCTAGACCACAAACACATAACCAAGGGGTCTTGTCAGGGGTTAGATGAGACCCCCACCCCCATCAGTACATATATGTAGGTTTATGTAGGTATATTTACTTATGGATGTCACTTAGGGGTCTAATGGTCTGTGGTGGATTCTGAGAGTGCAAGGCGCCTGTTACTGCATAGCCTTAGTCAATAATAGTAGTATCGTTCAACTGAACTCATTATTGCGATACTGACTGTCAAACAAGTCAAATTATAAAGGGCCTCGGGCTATCTGGATTGTCATTTACTGATCAATTCTTAATTATTGACCAATAATAATTGACATGTTAAAGGGACAGACGGCAATCTTGACCTTTTGTATCACGCATTAAAGTAGCGCCTCGATTTATGAATCCAATATCATATTGACATTAAACCTGCTTGCATATAATCATGGATTGTGTATTAATGGGGTTAATATGTATGTAGGTCTTTGATATAACTAAATGCATGACTTTTCATGTTTTCGTCTTATTCTACCATAGGTTTAAATATACTACTGGTGTAATATAATCAACAGTTAATACTATGCAAAACAATTTGCTTTACACTATTCGTATAATTACTATTAATGATTGAACAAATGCATGTTCAGAAGAAAACTAACGGGATGCCGAGAGTTTTAAAGATATCAAGATTGAGCCAATGCTGAAGTTGGAATCAGTATGTGTTTTTTCTCTCTTAACTGTTTACATATACTATCTCTTCTTCTCTCTATAATTTTTTCTCTATACTATCGTAAGAAATTAACTATCTTTACTTCTCTATCATTCTTTCTCTCTATACTGTTGTAATGAGAGCTTGTGGTCTAATCGTTATTAAAGGGTTTTCATGAAATATTATACATGTGCTATAACGTAGATATGAATTTTAAGAAGAAGAAGCAGAAGAAGAAGACATTTTATTGACTTCTATTTCCCAAGGTAGTGACATACTTTGTGACACGTCACTTAGATGATTTGTAATGTAAACTGTCATGTGGCCGATTAGCTCAGTTGGTTAGAGCGCCGTGCTAATAACGCGGATGTCGTGGGTTAAATCCCCACATGGGCCAAATGTTTTATTATCACGTGAAAGAATTTCTAATAATCGAACTTACCTGTTAAATAATATCTGATTTCCAATTGAAAGAAAATCCGTAATCGCTAGTATTGATGGATTTTCTTTCAGCTAGTATTGATGGATTTTCTTTCAACTGGAAATCAGATATTATTGAACGGGTAAGTTCGATTATTAGAAATGTAATCGCTAGTATTGGTGGATTTTCTTTCAGCTAATATTGATGGATTTTCTTTCAGTTGAAAATCAGATATCATTTAACGGGTAAGTTCGATTATTAGAAATGTAATCGCTAGTATTGATGGATTTTCTTTCAGCTAATATTGATGGATTTTCTTTCAGTTGAAAATCAGATATTATTTAACGGGTAAGTTCGATTATTAGAATTTTTTTGTGAAAGAATTTCTAATAATCGAACTTACCCGTTAAATAATATCTGATTTCCAATTGAAAGAAAATCCATCAATATTAGCTGAAAGAAAATACTCGCTAGTATTGATGGATTTTCTTTCAGCTAATATTGATGGATTTTCTTTCAATTGGAAATCAGATATTATTTAACGGGTAAGTTCGATTATTAGAAATGTAATCGCTAGTATTGATGGATTTTCTTTCAGCTAATATTGATGGAATTTCTTTCAGTTGAAAATCAGATATTATTTAA
>JAWPHD010011582.1:0-82681 GCA_037043455.1 Cyrtodaria siliqua
TTGTATGTTGCAACCCTCCCTGCCCCCACCACCCCACCCCCTCGCCTCTCACCCCATCACCCCCACCCCCATCCCGCCCCAGACTTTTGCTTTTGTCAGTTTTTTACTCATATATGTTGCAACTCTCCCCCAACTTGACCACTAACCCCCAACGCACTCCCGCCTCTCACCCCATCATCCCCACCCCCACCCCGCCCCCAGACTTGAAACTTTATTTTTATTTATTTTTTTACATATTTCTTTGTTGTTTTAGTCAATTTTTTACACATATATGTTGCCCCATCCCCCACCCCGAAACCCACTCCTGCTTCTCACCCTCACCCCCGCTCCACACCATCCCCCCCACCCACACCCCCCACTTGAAACTATTATATATATTTTTTTATATATTTCTGTGTTGCTTTTGTCAATTCTTACACATATATGTTGCAACCCCCCCCTCCCCCCCACCCCATCACCCCACCCCCATCCCCTCCCCCGCCCCACACTTGGAACTTTTTTTTTTTTGTACATATTTCTTTGTTGTTTTAGTCAATTCTTACACACATATGTTGCACCCTTCACCCCCGCCCCCAACTCACTCCTGCCTCTCCCCCCCACATCCCCAGCTCCCCCACACCCCCGCCCCAGACTTGAAACTTTTTTTTTTTTTTACATATTTCTTTGTTGTTTTAGTCAATTTTTTACACATATATGTTGCCCCATCCACCCCCCTCCCCAAACCCACTCCTGCCTCTCACCCTCACTTCCCGCTCCACCCCCTCCCCCCCCACCCCACTTGAAACTATTATAAATATATTTTTTTTATATATTTCTGTGTTGCTTTTGTCAATTCTTACACATATATGTTGCAACCCCCTCCCCCCCCAACCCATCCCCGCCTCTCTCCCCCGCCCCACTTGAATTTTTTTTATTTTTTTTTTTTACATATTTCTTTGTTGTTTCAGTCAATTCTTACATGTTGCCCCTCCTCACTCAAACTCGATTTTTTTTTCCTTCATATTTTTGTGTTGTTTTGGTGAATTATTACATAGCTTCTTACACATATATGTTGCCCCTCACCACCCCCCACTCTCCCACAATTGAACCCCGCCTCTCTCCCACCCCCACCCCGTACCCCACTCAAAACTCGATTTTTTAATGATTTTTTTTTTACATATTTCTGTGTAGTTTTTGGTCAGTTCTTACACATAGTTATGTTGTGCTCCCAACCGCACCCCACATTGTTGTAGCCTTGTTTTCTGATGGTACTATACTAGCTATACATTTATTCTTCTCCTAAAAATCGAATAGTCGAGCTAAGCTGTTCTCCGACAGCTCTTGTTACGTTCTGCACTTCCTCTCATTGCCCCTCTATCATTGTGTGAAATGTCATTGCAGTTTTTAGTTGTCAAATCAGGATTATAGAATATGCTTTTTTTGCTACAGGAATGGGGACAAGTGCCCCAGAAAACCACTAAAACATCATTACAGGGTTGGTATATTACTTTATAAATATAACAACAATTGTAATGACCACAAAATAATTGAATTAAATGTTGTTTAAACGGCTCATCAACACAGTATATGTTATTTAGAGTCGCCCCCAGAGAGTTGGGGAAGGATACATAGGAATCCGGGAACCATGCCCTACTCTTATTATCGAATAGACTCCTACGGTTCTTTAACGTGCTCGGAGGATAGACCGATACACGGGACCGCCCGGTTTACGTCCCCATCCGACGGACGAGGCTAAGGGAAAGTGTCTTGCACAAGAACACACCGACGGAACTCAGTGGCACCATAAAAGAAACAGATAAGGAAAGTCACCATATTGAATGAACCTACATACACTTTTGTACTGACGGCAAGGAAGACTTGCGCTATGTGGACTTGGCAAGAACGTTTTTTAAGCAATTTATCCCAAATACTAAATAGAATTTGGGGTAGGAATACTGTTTATATGTAACGTGTAGGTATACCCATACCATAGTTAAAGACTATCTACCCCTTGTCTTATAAATTGTTTTTATATTGCTGTGGAAGAAATTGCATACTGATTATTTCACCAGGCATGGGATTCACCAACCACTCTTAAAACTAGTCTTAGACTCAAATTTCTTTCACAAATATTATGAACGTTTATATTTCAAACTTATAGAAATATTTGTGATTGAAATATGTATACTTGGGTAAACGTGACCGACAGTGTCCTTATTTTTACTAACCAAACATCCGATACGCGTTCTTTGTTATTTTGAATGACTTGTTAGTTGAACATTTTATTAAAGGTCATATGTAAAATGTACAAAATATCATGAACATAATATCGTCAAAGTAATTCAAATTAATGTATGTTTAATAGTTTGATTGATTGATTCTTTATTTTCTTCCCAGTTGGAGAGCATACAATATAAGTTTACATATAAGCATTCAAACAATTCAATAATAATATATACATGACAATCAGTAATTTAGGGACAAATATACGCAATAACACAGAAGTACTACTACAATAGACAATGAGAGAAATTTTGACATAGAGTAAAGTATAAGAATAAGTTAATATATATACATTCATGTTGGAGTCTTTTAATATAATTAAACTGATTCCACGACTGTACTCGTATGTTCATGGAACATATTTGCTTACCCTTATAATAAATAATTTTCATATTCAATATGTACAACAGATTACAAAGTGTTAAAAAATTGTTATGTTTAAAGATAAACTAGTAATCGAGTCCATACCCAGCCTTTATGAAACGAAATAAAAGATCAGGTATGGAATCACACATAGTTTACTTCATCTTACCAGTTTAGCAAATACATTCTTGAAAAATAAACATCATAACATCACTCTCCCTTACGGAAGCGAAATATAAGGGAGAGTTAATGACATTACATTTTAATTACACACATGGCTATTAATACATTATTTTCAATTTACCGCTTGTCCAACACTCCATATTAAATGGAAAGCGTTAATAACAACTTTTAAACAAGTCAAATTGCATTTATCGCTAATCGGTCTCATACCATTTAGCATGACAATTATTTGTTCCCGCGGACTTAAGTTTATGAATATGTTAAATACATTTGAACCAACAATGGTAAAAATTGACTGCCACAATTTAACTGAAATATGTTCAGTACGAACACAATAAAAAATATAGTGTTCTGAGATAGATGAAACTTGTCTTTCACACCGGGGGCAACTTTTGGTATAAGTGTCACTAAATAATTTACATAATAGACATATTGCACTTTTGCATTTAGTCGTGTATTTTGGTTGCGCTTTAGAAAATTCCCATAACTCACAAGCATGACTAAGCATTGGTTTTATGTTTCACAATTTCTCTGGTAAAAACGATGTAATATTGTTCGGATCTTGACATGCTGGAATGAAAATCGACATGTGTATCTGTGCGTGGTGTACCAACAATAGTATGAAATGAAAAATGCATACTCTTCGCGGTCGTATGGTCACGGATCAATGCTCGTTTTGTGATGGAGCAAAACATTTAGTTTAATTTTACTCTCTATATGAATGTCTGACTGTTTCCAGCTATTGATGTCACAAGGGTGTAACAACAGTTCGACTGTTGCCCTACTGACATTGAACTGTTTCATTTGCGATCTGAATGCGCAAAGAAATGAGCGATCTGAATGCGCGAAGAATTATCCCGTCGGGATAACACAATTAACATCGACTGAGTGCTTTCCGTATAATCGAATCTAGCAGTTAAATAATGTATTTATTATATTTTAAATAGGTTAATACATAGGTACAGTATCTATATGCGAAATATGTTAGCCTTATTCGGCAACGCTTTATTGACTTCATGACTCAACGTCACAGTAAGTTTGTTTTGTTCAGAGTTAGTAATTAATATTTAGAGGACTTTAGGTATATTACAATTTAACTGAGACAAATCCCTTTATACAGAGGTCCGGTGGCATGCACATCGCGCCCCAACTCCCACCTGCTTTGTTTTCTACATGAGATTTCATGTTTAAGTGCATTTTCTGTTCGAAACACGACGGGTTTTTCCAATGAAAACAGACCATCATCATCATAAATGAATTTGCATAGCTAATTTGAATACCAGATAAACATATTATCATCTATACTATTTTTTAACTTTCTTCAAGGCCAAATCAATAATAAACACGCAACATTGCATGTACACTTTAGACATACATGCAACAATACATGTAAACATTTAGATATATATAGGTAACAGTTTCACTGAGATTAAACTTTATGTGTGCATGTTATTATCAATATATACAATGTGTCGCTCGCCAAAGTCGGCGTCGTAAGTTTATGGCAAAGGTCAAGGGTCGAGATACTTGGACGAAATATACTGTGTAACGCCAATTGACCTTCTGCCGCACATTGGGTGCATCCAGGGTTCTCCCATCGGTTCCCGAGAGCGCCTTCGGTAGCCATCGGTAACTATCGGGGGCCGTCGTTAGTTGTCGGTTTGCCGATGGGTAAGATGTGGGTAACCAATCTTTCCACGATTCTACACCTATGGTAGGTTTGATCGCCTCGTCATGACAGCATTTTAAAATGGCGACGAACATCATCACCGAAACGCGTATTAATGAGAATTTAATCCTAATAAAACATACCAGCGAATAATAAGACCTAAAACGTCTACAAACTCAAATGTCCGGTTTTAAGAATAAAAACGGCAGGCGCTCTCGGGAACCGATGGGAGAACCCTGGATGCACCCAATGTGCGGCAGAAGGTCAATTGGCGTTACACAGTACACTCTTGCATTGCCATTTTCCTAACATATCGGTAGCTATTGGTAACCTTGCGTTGTCGTTGGTACCATATATTTCCCATATCCGTTAAGAGTTTACTAGTTACCAATTGAAACATTGGGACCCAATGCTAACCATATGCTACCATCGGTGGCCGTTGGTAAAACAGGCTGGTTGCCAATGGAAGAACATTAACGTAATAATTGTTTGTATTCATTTTACAGCAGACCATAATTCCGACGATTTGTTTGTCGTAAAGAGAAAAAAAAGTTGAATACCAAGGGAAATACCAAGGGAATACCAAGGGAAAAATAAATACACACATTATTTTTCTCTGATACTGTTTTGAATGATACTTGGTTATTTCGCATCCAATTGACAGAATAATGTGTCACTTTATTGTTGTACTAGTCATGGTAACAAGGAAAGCGCCATCATGCCCTCGTGAGCCATTGTTCACACAAATCGTTCATGTGTATATTATACTGAAATCCAAACACAGATAAAGAATCGAACTCACGGTATAGTAATTTAACATATTAAATTCATTATCAGAATTGAATTCATTATTGAGAAAAAAAAAGCCTACATACCTACCCTATTTTTTTTGCCAGTGTTACCTGAACCACACATATTATTTTGTTTGGCCTTATAACTCTCACACATAACAGTAATAATGATTAATTATAATCAAACGTGTTTTAAATTTCGCAAAGCATTAATTTTTGTCCGGACTAAATTGATATTCTTTTGCTATTTTTTTGCCAGGCAAATATGCTTTGGTCTGTTCTTCCGTTTCGTTAAATTGCTTGTATACAATACATACAATACTATTTATTTAGTTACACTAAAAGAAAAAAGAAACGCAACTCGGGAATTTCCGTTATATAATTTATACGCTGCACACTTATTCAGTGAAATATTCCAAAGAAATCCCAAGATATATACTTTTTGATACCAGTACACTTTGTAATCCGAAATTCATAAATGTTGAATCGCTTTTGAAATAGTACTGTATTTAATTAAAGAGCTTGCCAAGTTTGACATCCTAAGTTTGCTCACCTATTTGAGCCAAACGCGTAATCTATCAATAATGCAACTTTGAAGGGATAATATTTGGTCTGTTATGTGTTGTTTTAGTCTTTTTTTCCGAAAGGAAAAGTCTAATGTACCCCAAGAAACATTCGATTAACAGCAGCCAAGTTGCGTTTCTTTTTTCCTTTAGTATAGTTCAAAAGGCCCATTCTACTCTTTGTTGGTTAAATCACAATACGGGATGTTACTATTTACATATACGGACGAACGAGTGAACGTCACTTTAATGGGGCAATAACTACAGCCTTATTGATTTTCTAATCAAATATGTATTATAAAAAAAAAAGGAATACATTTATGGCAGATATTCATATAGCATACAAATGTATATTTCATTAACATAACATGTTCATTTGGTAAAGTAGTTTGCTAACAGAGTATTGTATTTATTTAGTTTGAAGTGATTTATTGATCCATAGAATCTAGAAATATTTATGAAGAAGTCATTTTCGATAAACATATTGTTTGAAATGGAAATAATTTATGCAAGCGATACTAGTGAAAATACGCACCATCTAACTGGAATACAGTAATACACACGACGAAGATCAAATATCATGACCTGCTTTACCACTAATATGTCTAGAAGGGGGACAGATTACTGCTATCTGATATTAGATAGAAGGGAGGTAATTGACGGGTTACTGCTATCTGATATAAGATAGAAGGGAGGTAGGTAATTGACAGGTTACTGCTATCTGACATTAGATAGAAGGGAGGTAATTGACGGGTTACTGATATCTGATATAAGATAGAAGGGAGGTAGGTAATTGACAGGTTACTGCTATCTGACATTAGATAGAAGGGAGGTAATTGACGGGTTACTGCTATCTGATATAAGATAGAAGGGAGGTAGGTAATTGACAGGTTACTGCTATCTGACATTAGATAAAAGGGAGGTAATTGACGGGTTACTGCTTTCTGGTATAAGATAGAAGGGAGGTAATTGACAGGTTACTGCTTTCTGATATTAGATAGAAGGGAGGTAATTGACAGATTACTGCTATCTGACATTAGATAGAAGGGAGGTAATTGACAGGTTACTGCTTTCTGATATAAGATAGAAGGGAGGTAGGTTATTGACAGGTTACTGCTTTCTGACATTAGATAGAAGGGAGGTAATTGACAGGTTACTGCTGTCTGACATTAGATAGAAGGGAGGTAATTGACAGGTTACTGCTTTCTGATATTAGATAGAAGGGAGGTGATTGACAGGTTACTGCTGTCTGACATTATATAGAAGGGAGGTAATTGATAGGTTACTGCTTTCTGATATTAGATAGAAGGGAGGTAATTGACAGATTACTGCTATCTGACATTAGATAGACGGGAGGTAATTGACATATTACTGCTATCTGACATTAGATAGAAGGGAGGTAATTGACAGGTTACTGCTATCTGACATTTGATAGAAGTGAGGTAATTGACATATTACTGCTATCTGACATTAGATAGAAGGAAGGTAATTGACAGGTTACTGCTATCTGACATTAGATAGAATGGAGGTAATTGACAGGTTACTGCTTTCTGACATTAGATAGCAGGGAGGTAATTGACAGGTTACTGCTATCTGACATTAGATAGAAGGGAGGTAATTGACAGGTAACTGCTGTCTGACATTAGATAGAAGGGAGGTAATTGACAGATTACTGTTATCTGACATTAGATAGAAGGGAGATAATTGACAGGTTACTGCAATCTGACATTAGATAGAAGAGAGGTAATTGACAGGTTACTTCTATCTGACATTAGATAGAAGGGAGGTAATTGACAGATTACTGCTATCTGACATTATATAGAAGGAGGTAATTGACAGATAACTGAGCTATGAGCTACATATGAGCTACTTTTCAGACTCCAGTCTTGTTTTATTTTCAGATTATTCCCCTTTTAAAGTGATGATTATCAACGGCGACTGCAGAGATGCGGATCATACTCGTCCTTCGTGTGTTTGCTCGGGCCTCAACCCTGTCTTTATTACCGTTTTGTTCTATGGTTTTGTGATTTTATTTGTTATCCGGCCAGTTATGATTCTGAACGGTTATTTGACTACTGATCATTTCCGTGATATTTTGCCAAGTGTCTTGCATACTGTTGTATACTGTTTTATTTGCTCAGAGTACTTAATGCGCCTGTTTAAAAGTAACTTGTATCACAGCAAGAACTCACAAGTGATCAGCAAAGAAGACATGCTGGTTTAATATATTACAGGTTTTAAAATTATTTGTAAACGTTTTATAATATTTTTTCTTTCTCTGTTTATCTAAACACTTAACTGAATTGTCTTTCGCAATTGCTATTAAATGGAAAGTGGGCCTCCGTTAAGCTTGAATGAATTTGACGCAAATATAAAACGTGGCATTTTGTTTAATATAAGCCGTAATGACCAGCCGAGGACATATATAAGCCGTAATGACCAGCCGAGGACATATATAAGCCGTAATGGCCAGCCGAGGACATATATAAGCCGTAACTACCAGCCGAGGACATTAATATAAGCCGTAACGACCAGCCGAGGACATTAATATAAGCCGTAATGACCAGCCGAGGACATAAGCCGTAATGACCAGCCGAGGACATAAGCCGTAATGACCAGCCGTGGACATAAGTGGGGTATTGATCACTTCACGTAGTTGTTAAGTTTGTATTTATTATTCCCGCGAACCGATACGGCGTCTTAGTGGCTGAGGGTCTGTCTCACATGCGGGAGGTCGTGGGTTCGATCCTGGCCGTGCACACCAAATATTTCATAAACATGTCTATAGGGCGTGGTATTCCAATGTGACAGCACGCACGCACGCGCGCGCACACACACACACACACCCTGCATACATGCGTGCATGCCTTAAATGATCTCCATATTGCATATTATAAAGTGAATTAACTGATTTCTCGCCAATATGTGCCTATAAAGACACTGTAATTTATTTTCTTGTATTACATTCAAATAATAACATGTGTTTAAACATCAGTATAACCACCATGCGTCATGTAATGCCCCTCACCTCCAACACCCTTTAAATGTATGCATCACAATTAAGTATGCTCTAAGTCTAATGAGTACATTTAAATTTGATGTTGTTCAGACATATGTGTAAAATCCTTTGATGTTTTCATGCATACGATCAGACTACACCAATTATCAACCAATCAGCGGTTAGAGAAAAAGTTCGGAGCTATTACACAGAATCTGTTAATTTTGATTGGTTGTCAAGGTAAACAAACCAAAAAATCTTGCTAAAAACCAAAATAAAAATTCAAATTTTTAAAGAGTACTTATAAAGGTTAAATCATACATTTGAGCAATGTATTCATAATGTGTTGCATAATCAAAGAAAGAAGTATATTTTACATTTTCCTCATGTTTCCACATGCAAGTAGGTGGGTCAGCACCATCCGACCCAAACAGCTTTTTCAAAAACATACTCAACGTATGGCTTCTGTATGTTTTTTTGATAAAACTAAGATAGGTCTTTCAAAACAAGTAATACAAATTATAGCTTCCTATATTAGGGAACTCACTACAGAGCTTAGAGCTATAAGGTAGGCCTATGGAAAATGAATTGTAGCATAGCCTCACTTCTCCCTTACCTGCTACTTCTTCTACCCACATCCCACGTACCCCTACCCCGTTATATAACATCATATTTTGTGTACTATGCCTCATGTTGTTATTTCATGTATTTCATATATGTTGTAACCTGAGTGAAACAATAAAGATTATGAATTATGATTATGAAGTATGACCATACGCGTTATTGTTCAGGTCAGAAGATCAAAGTCCATGGTCACGATAACTTAAAATGGATATTTGTCATGGTTATTGCATATACGCCTTTTACATGAAACACACACACAAACCACTGAGTATTCCATTTTCATAAACAAAAACATCCAGAAAATATTAAACATTTATAGAAAATGATGAACACCGTAACTGCCATTGACCTACTTAAACACTTCATTAATAGGTAAAGTCGGTCAGTCATCACTAACATATATATTTTTAGATGGGAACTAATACTATGAACAGTTGGTGGCCATGACACTTTTGCTCCATTTTAAAGGCCGTGAACTGCCAGATAATGCACATTTTACGTAATATTTACCTTGCGTGTAAACCTGTTATTCATCAAAAAGACATAATTTTATATGTAATAGAAATGTCAGTTTATAAAAGTCAATGTCGGTTGATAGAGGATAGCCTCTATATTGTGCTAGGTTGTCATGGACGTCCATTGTTAACCTCCATGTCGAAATATTTATTAGTATTGCAGCAGGTGACAAGTATTTCATGCATTGATTGATATTTAATATAAGGATGAAATACACAACACCTTCTCTGCTAACGCACACTGGCTGGTGTTTGCCCAGCTACAAGTATTGCTTCACAGGCAAGGTTATTGTCTTTTTTCCAGAGTTTTTTTACGTAGATCGTTTTCCCATTTCTCACATACAGCGTTTTACATCACGCAATTGTTTCTATGTAAGTGCTTGAGCAGAATACATTTCGAATAACGAAAATGTTATCAGGTGCAATTTCCGCTTACCCCCTAGTATATCCCTATAATAGTGAAGATGAACGCAATACACTGTCATGTGACCTCCACTCGTCAAAGGCATTCGTGATGAAGTAATTCCATCGAATCAATACTACTTAATTAATACTGAAACAGTTACAGACTGAATGACAATGACCACGTTATTAATTTCATCGCATTTCACCAACACCGGGATGTGCTTAAATACTTAAACGAACACAAACGAATGAATATGAATGAGTCACGGGTGAAGTATTTCCATTTCGACGAACGTCCAAAACGTCGGCATATAAGGCAGAAATTGTGATGTGTTAAATATCACATTTTTATCTAGCCTTCGTACAGGTAACATCGATCAATATACGGATTCCGAACACATTTCTAACAAAAAAAGTTGCCCCGAAAGGAATTTGAACCAGGGATCTTTTGCGCTTTTATTTGTTCTAATACATGTAGGTATAACCACTAGACCACGAATATTTATAGCCATTACGTGGTCCGAGTATTAACTTTCATACCCCATCCAACCCCTTCTCCAAGAAGCGATAACGCGGTTGGCTGGCTATGAAATAAAACCTTAATTTTGGCTTTGCACATTGTAAAATTAAAACATGTAATATGTAATTTTAAACAATTAATTGCATTTTGTTTAGTGAAAAAGTTTTTTAGACATGTTTTATTGTCGAAATATCCGTTATAAATCCTGCTAATATAACCTTTCCCATCGCTTAATGGAATTAAGGTGGGACCACGTAATGTATTTTGTAGCATATTTTTTACGCATATAACGTTGTCTCCGTGGCCGGATGGTTAACGACATTGCATTGTAAACCTTCGCCTCTCACCGCTGCGGGTTCGAATTCGACTTGTAAGTGAGGAAGTGTCGATTCTTACGGATGGCGGGAGGTGTACAGTACTGGTTCTAACCAGGAAAAGTGGATGGTCTGCCTTCACCCAAAAAAAACGACCGTCATATATAACCTTACATGTGTTGAAAATGACGTAAACACCATAGAAACAAACGTTGTTTTGAGACGGAAGCCTACTTGTGAATTTGATAAAGTATTACACCATGCAATGCAAAATTACATGTACGACATGATAGACCATATACGCTCAATGCGATGCCTACAAATATGCTATTTTGTATTTAAACATATTCCATTTTACATCAGTTTCGAAGCAAGTTCTTGCAACTTATATTAATCACCCTCTATGGCTTCCTGAGTAGAACCAGTGCTATGCAATGTGGATTAATGATCTTACTCAAGGATAAACAACATGGCCAGGACGAGGATCGAACCGAGACCTATATGTATGCTATTTTGCTTTATACTAAATTGTGATAAAGATACCATTTTCTCAAGAGGGCGCCACAGTTGTGATTAGATCGCTTGTCTGTAAATTAGAAGGTCGTTGGTTCTAACCACGAGAGTGAACAACTTTTTTTTTAAAATTATTATTCAGGTACTCTCCACTGTCCACAACTCGATGTTTATAAAGTAAATGATGCCCTGCATTAAATTTGATCGTTTGTATACCCGATTTCGCTACGAGCTGGTGAACATAAAACTACGAATAAAGACGCGCCTTCAAAGCGGCATGCGATTTAAGTATAGCGTCTGTAGCTTTAAAGATACTATAGCTATATATAAGGATAGTCGCCGTGTACCTAAAGCAAATGGGAGGTGTTTTACGCTTAGTTTACTGCCAAATTCGAGCTTGTGAAACATGGTCCTAACCTGTATATAAGGCGAGAAACTTGTACCAGACCATCGAACTGGCAGGACGTCTTGCGGCCGTCAGGAACCATGTGACCCCGTAAGGCGTGCCGCTGTCTGGAATCAATTTCACACAAAGCCGCTTGGAGGCCGGGCATTATTTTCCTTCCATATGTTTAACCTGTTTTTAAAAGTAGCCTTAGAGAGGAACGTTTAAACTTCTGCTAAAACTTCGACGTTGGACAAGCGAGATACCCCGTGGCACTGCGAGTTCCAGCAGTTCTATTCGTTTATAAACGAAATGACATTGTATAAAATTGTAAAAAAAAAAAGAAAAAAAAATCACCCCAAAAAAGACACAACATACAATGCGTTGTCTTCCAAAGATTAAACTATATAATCTAAGGTTAAATATAATATAGCCACATAGCCAAACAGTCATTATTATTTAGAATTCTCAAAAACGTGGAAAACGGTGAAATAATTATCAAACTCTGATGATAAACAAAGACGATATGACATTTTGAGAAATTCGACACCATAGTTACCTTATATGGCATATTGATCCCACTTAGTCATACTGACACCTGGACGATCAGTCATAGAACTATCCTTAAAGTAGCTATCCCGCCAACAACAGCCACATTTTACAACACGTGTACACCGTTTCTAAACCTACTGACGACGAGGTATTTATACATATTTTGAGAATCCAAACTGTTTTGACACAAACCCCAAAAAAGAATCATTGAATTAAGAACTACAAACTCATAATTCATTTTACGCATATTCAAACCTATGTATTTCAAGAACTCGTCAAAAATCCTATACTTTTAATCGACACATACATTATTATATTGTCTGAACACTGTTTGACAGAGTTTTGATAAATGGTTTGTAGTGTAATTTTGCCATTATTTGGCGGGTTAGTTTCTTTAATATGCTGAACGTCAAGTAAGGGGGCTATTAGTACCATTGTTATAAACAATGGTACTAATATATGTATATGCACTCTTTTACTCTCCCAAGAGAACGAATCTTGAACTAAACACTTCTTAGTAAATGAGAAATGGAGAAAATGTATGACAAAAAAAATGATATGTGACAAAATAGACTTTATATGTTGCCATTTATCGCCGTGTGTATATATATATATATGTATTTTGTTTTACCTGTGTACTCATGGACCTATAGGTATTTTGTATTTTGAATAAATATATATATATATATACATATATATATATACATACTTTGTTAATACCGGGTCAGGGATTGAGTCTATGTCCTTCCGCATTCTTGGCGGACGCTCTAACACTAGGTAAAGCCCCGGTGAAACAGAGATTTATTATAGCGTAGCTAAGTCTCTCTCTCTCTCTCTCTCTCTCTCTCTCTCTCTCTCTCTCTCTCTCTCTCTCCCTCACACTCTCTCTCTCACACTCTCTCTCTCTCTCCTCCCTCTCTCTCTCTCTCTCTCTCTCTCTCTCTCTCTCTCTCTCTCAAACACAGACAGACAGACAGACAGACAGACAGACAGACAGACAGACAGACAGACAGCCAGACAGACAGACAGACAGACAGACACTCACTCACTCACTCACTCACTCACTCACTCACTCACTCACTCACTCACTCACTCACTCACTCACTCACTCACTCACTCACTCACTCACTCACTCACTCACTCACTCACTCACTCACTCACTCACTCTCTCTCACACACACACACACACACACACTCACTCACTCACTCACTCACTCACTCACTCACTCACTCACTCACTCACTCACTCACTCACTCACTCACTCACTCACTCACTCACTCACTCACTCACTCACTCACTCACTCACTCACTCACTCACTCACTCACTCACTCACTCACTCACTCACTCACTCACTCACTCACTCACTCACTCACTCACTCACTCACTCACTCACTCACACACACAGACAGACAGACAGACAGACAGACAGACATACAGACACACACACACGCACACACACACACACACACACACACACACACACACACACTCTCTCTCTCTCTTCTTTCTGTCTGTCTCTCTCTCTCTCTCTCTCACGACTGTTAGGGACACACATTAAACAATTTGGACATTTATTTACTTGTTTGATGATATTAGTGTTAACGATGTGATTCTCCAAAAACATGTGTTATTTTATTATTTTCTAAGGTAAATACCACAATTTCCTGCCCTATATTAAAGACAATATTTTTCATTATACAAACGTATTGCTTTAAACAAAAAATAATGGTTGGCATTGACAAGAATGGCTCATTCTATCACTCTTTAAAAAACGTTGAAATGTGTTTACAACGATTAATAAACAAACAAAAACAATCCAAATTCGTGATTTTAAAATTATCTAGCTCATTGAAATGCGAACGACATTTGAAAACATATAACAGTATGTTTCCATCATATTTGCTTTATTTTTTATCACCGACTTTCTTTACAAATGACTTTGTAACATTATTATTGATTATAAATATATAAATATATCAATTTATCA
Source organism: Cyrtodaria siliqua (assembly GCA_037043455.1). Lineage (NCBI taxonomy): Eukaryota > Metazoa > Mollusca > Bivalvia > Adapedonta > Hiatellidae > Cyrtodaria > Cyrtodaria siliqua. The sequence continues at coordinate 14,647 of JAWPHD010011582.1, forward strand.
TTGACCCCGAACATACACGGCTTTATATCTCGTCTATGAAAATGTATTTTGCGCAGTATACGTTTAATTATAAGAGTCCTTTGTCCACAGGCATTTCTTGATCCGCACGAAATATATGAAAACATGAGTTTGAATTTCAAGATTGAATAAAAGATAATTTACACACTATGTTCGCCATTGCACTACCTATGAACGGTAAAGGTTTGATACGTAAATGTTTCCGAATATGATGCAAATACATTCAAGTAGAGCTATATTTAAAGTATAACTATATGTACTGTTTATGCAATTTCAATGAAATTACAGGCACGAAGAAACAATATTCATAATCTTAAAGCAATACAATTTGCAACAACTGTAGACATTATACTGCCATATTTGACCAAACTTTTTAATAGACTCTTTACAAATGGTGAATTCCCAGATATGTGGGCAGAATCCATCTTAATACCTCTTCATAAAAAGGGATCAGTTAATTGTCCTGATAATTATTGAGGCATTGCATTTATAGATACATTTAGCAAGATATATATTAGTATACTAGCAAAAAAGAGTATGATAATGGACCTTTGGAAACGGACGAGCACGACACGTACGAAATATTGCAGTCTCGGTTTGATTGAGACTGTTCATGAGCGGTAGTGAAATATGCTAGCTACCGCTCACGCCCTCTAGCCCCGGGTTGAGCAGAACTCAATATTCATAAAATCTATGGTACACAATTACGTTTTATGCAAATGTGTTTGATAAAATAACTGAATCACAAGCTGGTTTTCGCCCCGGATATTGTACAATTGACAATGCATTTATACTCCAAGCAATCATTTCTAAATATCTATGTAAAAAGGGTAAACAGCTATTTCTGGCATTTGTAGATTTTATGAAAGCTTTTGATTGGGTAAATAGAAGTAAATTGTTTACAATCTTTAGAAAAGGTGGAATTAAAGGAAAACTGTTACAATCAATACAAAGCATATATAAAAACGTTAAAGTGTGTGTGAAAGCCAATGAAAAATGTACTGTAGCAGGTTACATGGAGTGCAGTCAACACCTGATGTTGTAGAAATATTATTACTATTGTTTGCTGATGATGTGGCATTGATAGCAGATACTGTAAAAGGTCTACAAAAAAAAAGACTTATTATATCAGTATTGTAATACATGGAAGCTGAAATACTGATAAAACTAAATTTGTTGTTTTTAAAAATGGTGGACAATAAGCAAGAGCAGAGAAGTGGTTTTATAATGATGGATTGTTTTTTACATGTCGATTATCTATGTACCAGATGGCGAACGCACTGGCAATAAAGGCAAAACGTGTATTAGTTGCTATGCTAGCTTCATAAAGTGAGTTAAAAAGTACTATGAGTTTCCAAACAAACATAAGTTTAATATTGTCATGTCATGGAAAAATGAAAGTGTTATAAAACATAAAGCCATGTTTCTTTTTTATGCTTTCGTTAAACGAAGTGAATTTATTCATGATTAGTATGTACTGTTATATAATAGTTATAGTATTGTATTGATAGTATTGTTAGTTAATTGTACATTTATGCATAACAACCAAACAACGTGTAAATTTATGAGAAACATATTGTATACATGTTATGTGCTTTGGCTGGTGGCCTGTATCACTAATAAAATACTGAAAATATCGAGTTCAAAGTCCTTACAGTTGCATCGACATTTTCTTGTTTAGCACTCCCAACATCTTCATCTATATATATTTCGACGCATATCTGCGAAGAATTTAATCTAATGTTGGTAGAACTTGTTACCGGATCCATTTGCCATTATATTATTTCTCTGTATATAAAATATTGGCAATAACATATGTTTAAATCAAAATCGGGTATATCTCAAATGTATTCAGATGCTCTCCACATTGGTTACGTTATACTAGCATGGCGCCCTTAGATTCCCACCAAAAAGAATTTGCATTAAAAAATCGAAATTATCATCAACGTTTTGCAATGTAATCTAGCCGATTGCTCGAGCTTCATCTATGGTTTATTTACAAATGAAAGCAGTGATAAAACCTGTATAAGTATTGTAAATAACAAACATGAACGCAAATCATACATCAACACGTGCGACTAAAGACTATACTGTTTATATAGCAATAGCGCGACATGTTCTGTCGCGTTGCCTTTTCCGGCTAACACAATGTCAAGCGATACGTCTAAATACACAAGAGGCATGACGGGATTAGTCGAGTTTTCACGAATGCTTGTTTGGCTGTTCAATGATATTCTCGACACTGGCTGTATTCCTAGACAGTGGTTAGAAGGTATTATAATACCAATATATAAGAACAAGGGCAATGTCAAAGAACCGGACAATTACAGGCCCATTACCTTCCTAAGTTGCCTTGGCAAATTATTCACAGCAGTTCTTAATAATAGACCGTCATGCTTCTTGGATAATAATACTATTTTAAAAGAAAATCAATCAGGCTTTAGACAAAAATACTCAACACGAGATCATATATTCACCCTCACTTATATAATAGATCTTCTAAGATTTCATAAAAAAACAACACTACATTTATCGATTTCTCTAAAGCGTTCGACTCAGTCTGGCGCATAGGTCTTTTCCGAAAACTTATCAAAAGTGGTATAACAGGCAAGTTTTTTGGCGTAATTAAAAGTATGTATAATAACATTAAATCGTGTGTTTCAAAAAATAATGAATTATCTCCCTTTTTTGACTGCGATCAAGGAGTAAGACAAGGTGATCTCAGAAATAAAAGTTATTGTTGTTGTTGTTGTTGTTGTTGTTGGTCTCAATACACAGTACACTTTTACTATGTTGGCCTATATGAATAAAGTTTACTGGGCCATTTCGAACCTAAAGTTTCCAAGCTAAAAGTCACTTATTTATGAAACACAGTCATTTGCCCACACAAAAATGTACAAAATATGGTACGTTGACCATTTTGTTTTTTAATTGGAGTGGTGACATCCTTTGCACTATTTTGGGCTTTTACTCCAGAGTTTGTACCAGTATTCCTACACCGGTTCAGCCCCCATAAAACTGTCATATTCTGGTGCCAGTGTCGTCTAATAGCTGCACATCCAATTTCAGACTGTGTTCATCTGTAAAAACAATACATATATCTGTCAGCAATTATTAAAAATATTTAAAACCGAACAACACACTACTACTTTTTATGGCGCAAGTTTTACCCTACCATGGCTTTCAAGGGAGCTAACTGTGTAGTGAGACCTGTCGTTGCTATCTACTGCGTTGAATATGCATCGAATACTACACAGTATAGCACATTCGCGCTTGTCGGTAATTTTGTTTTGACTATAGTTCACAATTAACAATAAAAAAAAGAAACCAAATAGTTTTCAAATATACAATGTATTAAACGTTCAAAATAATTCAAAGGCGCTAAGTGATGTTTATATTAAATGTTTGTGTATGAATTATTAAATACTGATAAAGAACTATCAACAAAGTGTTTGTATTAAGTATACTTGATACATTTTTTTTTCTTCATAAAAGTACTTTACAGAGTATTGTATCAATATACCAAGGCAGCAATGATATTCAAAGAAAACGGAAATACGCATGGGGATTTAAGTAACATTTTATCGGAGACTTTTCAAAACGAACGTCATTGTAACCTACTTCGTCAAACACATTTACAATCATTTTGTTTTGTATTATTTAAATTTGTATTGCATTTTATTTTTGAAAATGACGTGTGTGATTTTAACGTTTAGTGCATGTCAGAAGAATTCATCTCCTCTTATAGATTTTTGTTCTCATTGTGACACCATTTGAAGACATCCGGATGTTTATATTTGCGCTGGTATCGGCAGTACGTCATTTCCTATAATGCCACATTGTATTACTACATCAATTACGAACATCTAACTGCCATTTACGCGCTTTATGATACGAATGTATATGAAAACAAAAACATATGGACTTTAATAATTTTACGACGCAGCAAAAATGAGTATGTTGATACATACTGTTGATAATGCCTAAGTCAATTGAAATACTGTTTTTGAAATGTAACAAGGGTTGTATATAAGGTTCCAGATAATCCATAAGTATTTAATAATATCCAAAATCCTCCTGATATCAGATCCAGGACCTCTTCGGCATGGGGTTACAACGCCTGTATATATGGGGACAGTGGGTTCGGACATCCAACCTCCCACGCGGAGGCTGGGTTGGGTAACCGAACCCCTGTCCCCACAGTTTATCCCATTTTAATGCTACTAATTTATTCTAAGTTATACATAGTTATCTCTAACGTGTTACTACAAAATATTAATTAATGCGTTTTAACAGATATAATTGATTTTATTATGGTCACTTCTATTTTGTTTGAATAGTGTTTTACGTCATTTTCAGCACATGTTAAGCCATACATGACGGTCGATATTTTTTTGGTGGAGGCAGATCATCCACTTATTCCTGGGTAGAATCAGTACTGTATACCTCCCGCCATCCGTAAGAATTGACACTTCACTTCCTCACAATTTGAGCTCCCAGGTTATTTTTTCTATTGGAATTTAACCATACCTTGCCCATATATTACTTTGTATCTCCCGATTTACTACTGCCAATCTCATTCAACGTATGGATCATTTATTTGCTTTTTCTTAGAGCTCTTCTGGCACCTAGATAGAACCTCAAGCGTGTAGTTGCAGTTACCATATATATTGAACTGTTTTACCGATATAATTGCACTTGTTAACAGGATCAAGAACGTTTCTTTCTATCATAACTACATGGTCAGATTAAGCAGCGCGGTCTCTCCGGCACTTTAAAGCTGAATGGGCACCCTTTTTGTAGTATTATCAATTGACAAATTTAACTCTTAAACATCATATGAACATTTCTTGATAATCCCGGATAGAAAAATATATTTAAAACCGCTACCAAGTTGTATGTAAAAATAAATATTATTTGCATGACGTAGATACTACTTTTACCACTGCGTGACTGCACGGAGAAATGAGGTAAATCTGAATTGTATTGATGCATAACTGTTGCCAGATAATTGATAAATACATTTACCTGTGGATTAATTTACCTGTTCAAGTTTTTTACGTCAACAAAAAAAATCTTATTCTCGCTTTTCACAGATATTGCTATGTGTGAATTGTACATATATATTGTTCTGTATTGATTTCAATTTAAATAAACATAAACATGTCCATGAAACAAAAGATGGCCGGAGAACTTTAACTTACCTGTGTTAATGAGAACTCCCCAAAAGCTACACCATTCACGAAGCGTGTTGATGCGCATACGCTGAAGATCTTCGTCTTCAGACTAGCAATCAATACAACATCGCCGCGAACAATAACCTATTAGTAGACCGTTTTAAATCTCCAAGGCCAAAGCCAAGGTCAAATCACTCACTTCTTTTACAATGTCGTTAATGAATGTCGGGGCGTAATTATCACCAAATTTGACTAGCGTCTTAAATCAAACCGGGCTTACAGTCAAATTGGGCTAACAGTCAAACCGGGCTTACAGTCAAACCATTTTACTCGCACACATGAAATAGCATGCCGGTAGATACTTTTTATGGAGTTGTACATTTTCCACATATGCTGTTTAGAAGTAATCTGTACAACATACTATCTCTGTGGATGCAGTCGAAACATTTCCATAGGCAAGGTAGACAGCGAAACCCGAGAAATTATTGCGAACAATGCTATTCAATGTAAGCACGACCGGTTCTTTACATATCGGCTTGGTGTTGCTTTTATTAATATAATTATGATACGGTTTGTTATTTTATTATTCTGGATTTTGTTCTGGTTTGTTCTGGTTATTTCCACTTGGCTTTATTTACAATCTATTAATTTTGAACAATATGGCACGCACTCCATGTGATATCAATGTCTACTCAGATTTGTCACGATGAAAATACAAATACAACTAATGATTTAACCAATAACAGACCGTGGTCAATTTGCGGTTGTCTAACATATATAAGTCGGACAGGAAATGAAGCTTTCACAGAACAGTGTCAACCGAAAACAAAATGTTAATAAACATCAAGGCACATGACATCACTAATACCAACGGGTTGACAATAGGGCTACCGCCTTGGAACGGGCAGTGGAAAAATGCCGCTGGGGTGAAAACCAGGTTCTAGGGTGCAACAAACTTCACTATTACCCTATTGTCATCCCAATAAAACGGGACAGTGTAAATAAAGAATTCCCCGCCATGAACTATTCTCTAACCAACAAAGCAGCATTAATATGCAATATAAGTAAAACACAAAGATGACCATGTATATATGAATATAAAAAAAGCCTAGAAAGACAACTAAAAATCCCCACAAGTCAATATTCTATAACAAACAAGGCAGCATGAATAGGCAATATAAGTACAACACAAAGCTGATCATGTATATATGAATATAAAAAAAGCCTAAAACGACACTATGAAAGAACTCAATGACTTGGCAGAAGCCAACACAAACAGTACAATTTATTATAATATGTTACTCCTGATTAGACGAGTAACAAAATTATCAAAAACACAAGGAAACAAATGTCCCCTCCCCCCACCCCACCCCACAAAAAAAGAGTCAATTTATCTTTAATATTAAGACCAGTTAACTTAAAGTTGTTTTTGTTTTGTTTTGTTTTTAACAAAGATTTCAAATGTTTTTAAAGTGTATTTGATGTTTTCTATAAAAGGTGAAATAAAGTTATTTAGGATTCTTCTCCGCATATATTGCATAAGTGCACATAACTATTGCATGTACCTGCTGTCAACCTTGCATATATGTTTTATATCCTCGTATATAATATTTGTCTAGGGTCGTGTTTTTTGTGGTCATCGAGGCTATATTTGGTTGATGCAATCTTACATCCACGTCATCTTCGGTGTGACCATGGAGTCAATATTTGATGGATGCAATCTTACATCCACTTCATCTAGTGTGTGACTATGAATGCTGTTTGGTGGATGCAATCTTACATCCACTTTATCTAGGCTGTGACCTTTGAGGCTATTTTTGGTGGGTGCAATCTTACATCCACTTCATCAAGGGTGTGAACATGGAGGCAGTATTTGATGGATGCAAACTCACATCCTCTTCATCCAGTGCATGACCATGGAAGACATATTCGGTGGATGCAGTCTTACATCCACTTCATCAAGGGTGTGACCATGGTGGCTATATTTAGTGGATGAAAACTTACATCCACTTCACGAGGTTATATTTGGTGGATGGAATCTTACATCCACTTCTTCTAGGGTGTGACCATGTAGGCTATATTTAATGGATGCAAACTTACCTCCACGTCATCTAGGGTGTGACAATGGAAACTATATTTGGTAGATGCAGTCTTACATCCACTTCATCTAGAGTGTGACCACGGAGGCTGTATTTGGTAGATTCAATCTTACATCCACTTCGTCTAAGGTGTGACCAAGGAGGCTATATTTGGTGGATGCAAACTCACATACATTTCATCTAAGTTGTGACCATGGAGCCTATATGTGGTGGATGCAACCTTACATCCAATTCCTCTAGCGTGTGACCATGAATGCTGTTTGGTGGATTTAATCTTACACCCACTTCATCTAGGGAGTAACCATGGAGGCTACATTTGGTGGATGCAATTTTACATCCACTTCATCTAGGGTGTGACCATGAAAGCTATATGTGGTGAACGTTATCTTACATCCTCTTCATCTACGATGTGACCATGGAGGTTATATTTGGTGGATGCAGGCTTTATTTGATGGATGCAATATTACACCCACTTCTTATAAGCTTTGACCACTGAGGCTATATCTGGTGGATGCAATCTTACATCCACTTTGTCTAGGGTGTGACCATGGAGACTATATTTGGTGGATGCTATCTTACATCCACTTCATCTACGGTGTGACCATGGAGGCTATACTTGTTGGATGCAAGCTCTATTTGATGGATGCAGTATTACTCTCACTGCTTATAGGATTTGATCCCGGAGGCTATATTTGATGGATGCAATCTTACATCCACTTCATCTAGAGTGTGACCGTCGAGGCTAAATTTGGTGGTTGCAAACTCACATCGACTTCATCTATGGTGTGACCATGGAGGCTATATTTGGTGGATGCTTTCTTACACGATCTTCATCTAGAGTGTGACCAATGAGGTGCAATCTCCCGTCCACTTAATCTGGGTTGTTACCATGGAGGCTTTATTTAGTGGATGCAAACGTACATCCAATTTATCTAGGATGTGACCACGGAGGCTATATATGGCAGATGCAAACTTACATCCACTTCGTCTAGGGTCTGACCACCGAGGCCATATTTGATAAATTCAAGCTTACATCCACTTCATCTAGGGTCTGACCACGGAGTATATATTGGTAGATGATATCGTACATCCACTTCATCTACGGTGTGACCATGGAGGCTATATGTTATGGATGCAATCTTACATCGACTTCAATTAGGGTGTGACCATGGAGGCTATATTTGGTGGATATAATTTTACGTCCACTTCATCTAGAGTGTGACAATGGAGGCTACATTTGTTGGATGCAATCTTACATCCACTTCTTCTAGAGTGTGACGATGGAGGCTATAGTTGGTGGATGCAATCTTACATTCACTTCCTCTAGGCTGTGTCTATGGAGGCTATATTTGATGGAGGCAATCTTACACCCACTTCAAATAGGCTGTGACCATAAAAGCTATATTTGGTGGATCCAATCTTACATCCACTTCATCTACGGTACGACCACGGAGGCTATATTTGGTTGATTCAATCTTACATCCACATCATTTACGGTGTGGAGATGGAGATGCTATATTTGGTTGATGCTGTCTTACATTAACTTTGTGACGATGGAGGCTATAATTGGTGGATGCAATCTTACATCCACTTCCTCTAGGCTGTGACCATGGAGGCTATATTTGATGGAGGCAATCTTACACCCACTTCAAATAGGCTGTGACCATAGAGGCTATATTTGCTTGATTCAATCTTACATCCACTACATCTACGTTGTGACCATGAAGGCTCTATTTGATTGAGGAAATCTTACATCCACTTCATCTAGGGTTTGACCATGGAAGCTATATTTGGTGGATGCAGTCTTACATCCACTTCATATAGGGTGTGATCATGGAAGCTATATTTGGTGGATGCAGTCTTACATCCACTTCATATAGGGTGTGACTATGGTATATCTGGTGGATGTAAACTTATATCCACTTCATCTATGGTGTGACCATGGAGGCTATATATGGCAGATGCAAACTTACATCCACTTCGTCTAGGGTCTGACCACCGAGGCCATATTTGATAAATTCAAGCTTACATCCACTTCATCTAGGGTCTGACCACGGAGTATATATTGGTAGATGATATCGTACATCCACTTCATCTACGGTGTGACCATGGAGGCTATATGTTATGGATGCAATCTTACATCCACTTCATCTATGGTGTGACTATGTAGGCTATATTTGGTGAGTGCAAACGTACATCCACTTCATCTACAGTGTGACCATGAAGGCTATATTTGTTGGGTGCAGACTTACATCCACTTCATCTACGGTGTGATCACGGAGGCTATAGTTGGAGGATGCAATCTTATATCCACTTCATCTAGGGTTTAACACCGCAGGCTATATTCGGTGGACGCAATCTTACATCTACTTCATCTACGTTGTGTCCATGACGGCTATATTTGGTTGATGCAATCTTACATAATCTTCATCTACGTTTTGACTGCTGACGTTATATTTGGTGGATGCAATCTTACATCCAAATCATCTAGGTGTGACCATGAAGGCTATATTTGATGGATGCAAACATACATCCACTTCTTCTACGTTGTGACCATGAAGGTTATATTTGGCGAATGCCATCTTACATCCACTTCATCCTGGGTGTGACCATGGAGGCTATATTTGGTGGATGCAGACATACATCCACTTCATATAGGGTGTGACTTTGGAAGCTATATTTGGTAGATGCTGTCCTACATCAACTTCGTCTAGAGTGAGACCATGGAGCCTATAATAGGAGGAAGCAAACTTACATCTATTTCTTCTAGGCTGTGACTATCGAGAGGCTATATTTATTGTATCAGTCTTACACCCACTTCATTTACGGTGTGACGATGGGGAGTCTATATTTAGTGAATGCCATCTTACATTGATCCATTTCATCTAGGGTATGACCATGGAGGCAATATTTGATGATTGCAATCGTACATCCACTTCATCTAGGGTGTGACCATGGAGGCTAAATTTGGTGGATGAATCTTACATCCACTTCATCTTGGCTGTGATCACGTAGGCTATATTTGATGGATGCAAACATACATCCACTTTATCTAGTTAGTGACAGGGTGTGACCATGGAGGATATATTTGGTGGATTTATCTTAGACTTCATCTGTGACCATTGAGTCTATATTTGGTGGATGTATTATTAGAACCACTTAATATACCACGGAGGATATATTTGTTGGATGCAATCTTACATCCAATTAATATAGGGTGTAACATGGAGTCTTTCATCGACCTCATCTAGGGTGTGATCATGGAGGCTATATTTGGTAAATGCCATCTTACAACCACTTCATCTAGGCTGTGACCATGGAGGCTATATTTGGTAAAGGCCATCTTCCATCCATTTCATATAGGATGTGATCATGCAGGCAATATTTGATGGATGCAATCTTACATCCACTTGATCTAGGGTGTGACCATGGAGGCTAAATTTGGTGGATGAATCTTGCAGCCACTTCATCTAGGTTGTGATCTCGTAGGCTATATTTGTTGGATGCAATCTTACATCCACTTCATCTAGAGTGTGACCATGGAGGCTATATTTGATGGGTGCAAACATACATCCACTTTATCTAGTTAGTGACAATAGAGCCTGTATTTGGTGGATCCAATCTTACATCCAATTAATATAGGGTGTAACATGGAGTCTTTCATCGACCTCATCTAGGGTGTGATCATGGAGGCTATATTTGGTAAATGCCATCTTACAACCACTTCATCTAGGCTGTGACCATGGAGGCTATATTTGGTAAAGGCCATCTTACATCCATTTCATATAGGATGTGATCATGCAGGCAATATTTGATGGATGCAATCTTAAATCCACTTGATCTAGGGTGTGACCATGGAGGCTATATTTGGTGGATGAATCTTGCAGCCACTTCATCTAGGTTGTGAAATCGTAGGCTATATTTGTTGGATGCAATCTTACATCCACTTCATCTAGAGTGTGACCATGGAGGCTATATTTGATGGGTGCAAACATACATCCACTTTATCTAGTTAGTGACAATAGAGCCTGTATTTGGTGGATCCAATCTTACATCCAATTCATCTAGGGTGTGACCATGGAGGCTATATTTGGTGGATTTATCTTACACTTCATCTGTGACCATTGAGTCTATACTTGGTGGATGTAATATTACAACCTCTTAATCTACCACGGGGGCATTATTTGGTGGATGCACTCTTACATCCAATTAATCTAGGGTGTGACATGGAGTCTTTCATCGATTTCATTTAGGATGTGACCATGGAGGCTATATTTGGACGAGGCAATCTTACAGCTACTTCAACTAGAGTTCGACCATAGAGGCTACATTTGGAGGATCCAATCTTACATCCATTTAATCTACGGCCCGCAAACTTACATCCACTTCATCTACGATGAGAGCACGGTGGCTATATTTGGTGGATGCAGTCTTACATCCACTTCATCTAGGGTTTGACCACGGAGACTATATTTGGTGGATGCAGTCTTACATCCACTTCATCTACGGTGAGACCACGGAGACTATATTTGGTGGATGCAGTCTTACATCCACTTCATCTACGGTGAGACCACGTAGGCTATATTTGGTGGATGCAGTCTTACATCCACTTCATCAAGGGTTTGACCACGGAGGCTATATTTGGTGGATGGAGTCTTACATCCACTTCATCTACGATGAGAGCACGGTGGCTATATTTGGTGGATGCAGTCTTACATCCACTTCATCTAGGGTTTGACCACGGAGACTATATCTGGTGGATGCAGTCTTACATCCACTTCATCTACGGTGAGACCATGGAGGCTATAATTGGTGGATGCAGTCTTACATCCATTTCATCTACGGTGAGACCACGGAGGCTATATTTGGTGGATGCAATCTTACATCCACTTCATCTACGGTGAGACCACGGAGGCTATATTTGGTTGATGCAGTCTTACATCCATTTCATCTAGGGTTTGACCACGGAGGCTTTATTTGGTGGATGCAGTCTTACATCCAAATCATCTAGGGTTTGACCACGGAGGTTATATTTGGTGGATGCAGTCGTACATCCACTTCATCTCCGTTGTGACCATGGAGGCTATATTTGGTTGATAAAGTCTTACATCCACTTCATCAACGTTTAGACCACGGAGGTTATATTTGGTGAATGCAGTCTTACATCCACTTCATCTAGGGTTTGACCACGGAGGCTATATTTGGTGGATGCAGTCTTCCATACAAATCACTTCATAAACGTTGTGACCATGGAGGCTATATTTGGTGGATGCAGTCTTACATCCACTTAATCAACGTTGAGACCACGGAGGCTATATTTGGTGAATGCAGTCTTACATCCACTTCATCTACGGTGTGACCACGGAGGCTAAATTTGGTGGATGCAGTCTTACATCCACTTCATAAACGTTGTGACCATGGATGCTTTATTTGGTGGATGCAGTCTTATATCCACTTCATCTAGTGTTTGACCACGTAGGCTATATTTGATGGATAAAACCTTGCATCCACTCATCTAGGGTTTGACCATGGAGGCTATACTTGGTGGATGCAGTCGTTCATCCCCTTCATCTAGGGTGTGAACATGGAGGCTGTATTTGGCGTATGCAATCTTACATCCCCTTCATCCACGTTGTGATAATGGAGGCTATATTTGGAGGATGCAATCATATGTCCACTTCATCTAGGGTGTGACCATGGAGGCTATATTTGGCGGATGCAATCATTTATCCGCATTATCTATGGTGTGACCATGGAAGCAATATTTGGCGGATGCATTATTACATCCTCTTCGTCTACGTTGTGATGATGAAGGCTATATTTGGTGGATGCAATCTTATATCCACTTCATCAAGGGTGTGACCATGGAGGCTTTATTTAGTGGATGCAGTCTTACATCCACTTCATCTAGGGTTTGACCACGGAGGCTATATTTGGTGGATGCAGTCTTACATCTACTTCATCTAGGGTTTGACCACGGAGGCTATATTTGGTGGATGCAGTCTTACATCCACTTCATCTACGGTGAGACCACGGAGACTATATTTGGTGGATGCAGTCTTACATCCACTTCATCTACGGTGAGATCATGGATGCTTAATTTGGTGGATGCAGTCTTACATCCACTTCATCTAGAGTTTGACCACGTAGGCTATATTTGATGGATAAAACCTTACATCCACTCATCTAGGGTTTGACCATGGAGGCTATACTTGGTGGATGCAGTCGTTCATCCACTTCATCTAGGGTGTGACCATGGAGGCTGTATTTGGCGTATGCAATCTTACATCCCCTTCATCCACGTTGTGATAATGGAGGCTATATTTGGAGGATGCAATCATATGTCCACTTCATCTAGGGTGTGACCATGGAGGCTATATTTGGCGGATGCAATCATATATCCACATTATCTATGGTGTGACCGTGGAGGCAATATTTGGCGGATGCATTATTACATCCTCTTCGTCTACGTTGTGATGATGAAGGCTATATTTGGTGGATGCACTCTTATATCTACTTCATCAAGGGTGTGACCATGGAGGCTATATTTGGTGGATGCAGTCTAACATCCACTTCATCTACGGTACGACCACGGAGGCTGTATTTGGTTGATTCAATCTTACATCCACATCATTTACGGTGTGGAGATGGAGATACTATATTTGGTTGATGCTGTCACATTAACTTTGTGACGATGGAGGCTATAATTGGTGGATGCAATCTTACATCAACTTCCTCTAGGCTGTGACCATGGAGGCTATATTTGATGGAGGCAATCTTACACCCACTTCAAATAGGCTGTGACCATAGAGGCTATATTTGCTTGATTCAATCTTACATCCATTACATCTACGTTGTGACCATGAAGGCTATATTTGATTGAGGAAATCATACATCCACTTCATCTAGGGTTTGACCATGGAAGCTATATTTGGTGGATGCAGTCTTACATCCACTTCATATAGGGTGTGATCATGGAAGCTATATTTGATGGATGCAGTCTTACATCCACTTCATATAGGGTGTGACTATGGTATATCTGGTGGATGTAAACTTATATCCACTTCATCTATGGTGTGACCATGGAGGCTATATATGGCAGATGCAAACTTACATCCACTTCGTCTAGGGTCTGACCACCGAGGCCATATTTGATAAATTCAAGCTTACATCCACTTCATCTAGGGTCTGACCACGGAGTATATATTGGTAGATGATATCGTACATCCACTTCATCTACGGTGTGACCATGGAGGCTATATGTTATGGATGCAATCTTACATCGACTTCATCTAGGGTGTGACCATGGAGGCTATATTTGGTGGATATAATTTTACGTCCACTTCATCTAGAGTGTGACAATGGAGGCTACATTTTGTGGATGCAATCTTACATCCACTTCTTCTAGAGTGTGACGATGGAGGCTATAGTTGGTGGATGCAATCTTACATTCACTTCCTCTAGGCTGTGACTATGGAGGCTATATTTGATGGAGGCAATCTTACACCCACTTCAAATAGGCTGTGACCATAAAGGCTATATTTGGTGGATCCAATCTTACATCCACTTCATCTACGGTACGACCACGGAGGCTATATTTGGTTGATTCAATCTTACATCCACATCATTTACGGTGTGGAGATGGAGATGCTATATTTGGTTGATGCTGTCTTACATTAACTTTGTGACGATGGAGGCTATAATTGGTGGATGCAATCTTACATCCACTTCCTCTAGGCTGTGACCATGGAGGCTATATTTGATGGAGGCAATCTTACACCCACTTCAAATAGGCTGTGACCATAGAGGCTATATTTGCTTGATTCAATCTTACATCCACTACATCTACGTTGTGACCATGAAGGCTCTATTTGATTGAGGAAATCCTACATCCACTTCATCTAGGGTTTGACCATGGAAGCTATATTTGGTGGATGCAGTCTTACATCCACTTCATATAGGGTGTGATCATGGAAGCTATATTTGGTGGATGCAGTCTTACATCCACTTCATATAGGGTGTGACTATGGTATATCTGGTGGATGTAAACTTATATCCACTTCATCTATGGTGTGACCATGGAGGCTATATATGGCAGATGCAAACTTACATCCACTTCGTCTAGGGTCTGACCACCGAGGCCATATTTGATAAATTCAAGCTTACATCCACTTCATCTAGGGTCTGACCACGGAGTATATATTGGTAGATGATATCGTACATCCACTTCATCTACGGTGTGACCATGGAGGCTATATGTTATGGATGCAATCTTACATCGACTTCATCTAGGGTGTGACCATGGAGGCTATATTTGGTGGATATAATTTTACGTCCACTTCATCTAGAGTGTGACAATGGAGGCTACATTTTGTGGATGCAATCTTACATCCACTTCTTCTAGAGCGTGACGATGGAGGCTATAGTTGGTGGATGCAATCTTACATTCACTTCCTCTAGGCTGTGACTATGGAGGCTATATTTGATGGAGGCAATCTTACACCCACTTCAAATAGGCTGTGACCATAAAAGCTATATTTGGTGGATCCAATCTTACATCCACTTCATCTACGGTACGACCACGGAGGCTATATTAGGTTCATTCAATCTTACATCCACATCATTTACGGTGTGGAGATGGAGATGCTATATTTGGTTGATGCTGTCTTACATTAACTTTGTGACGATGGAGGCTATAATTGGTGGATGCAATCTTACATCCACTTCCTCTAGGCTGTGACCATGGAGGCTATATTTGATGGAGGCAATCTTACACCCACTTCAAATAGGCTGTGACCATAGAGGCTATATTTGCTTGATTCAATCTTACATCCACTACATCTACGTTGTGACCATGAAGGCTCTATTTGATTGAGGAAATCCTACATCCACTTCATCTAGGGTTTGACCATGGAAGCTATATTTGGTGGATGCAGTCTTACATCCACTTCATATAGGGTGTGATCATGGAAGCTATATTTGGTGGATGCAGTCTTACATCCACTTCATATAGGGTGTGACTATGGTATATCTGGTGGATGTAAACTTATATCCACTTCATCTATGGTGTGACCATGGAGGCTATATATGGCAGATGCAAACTTACATCCACTTCATCTATGGTGTGACTATGTAGGCTATATTTGGTGAGTGTAAACGTACATCCACTTCATCCTGGGTGTGACCATGGAGGCTATATTTGGTGGATGCAGACATACATCCACTTCATATAGGGTGTGACTTTAGAAGCTATATTTGGTAGATGCTGTCCTACATCAACTTCGTCTAGAGTGAGACCATGGAGCCTATAATAGGAGGAAGCAAACTTACATCTATTTCTTTTAGGCTGTGACTATCGAGAGGCTATATTTATTGTATCAGTCTTACACCCACTTCATTTACGGTGTGACGATGGAGAGTCTATATTTGGTGAATGCCATCTTACATTGATCCATTTCATCTAGGGTATGACCATGGAGGCAATATTTGATGTTTGCAATCGTACATCCACTTCATCTAGGGTGTGACCATGGAGGCTAAATTTGGTGGATGAATCTTACATCCACTTCATCTTGGCTGTGATCACGTAGGCTATATTTGATGGATGCAAACATACATCCACTTTATCTAGTTAGTGACAGGGTGTGACCATGGAGGCTATATTTGGTGGATTTATCTTAGACTTCATCTGTGACCATTGAGACTATATTTGGTGGATGTATTATTAGAACCACTTAATCTACCACGGAGGCTATATTTGTTGGATGCAATCTTACATCCAATTAATATAGGGTGTAACATGGAGTCTTTCATCGACCTCATCTAGGGTGTGATCATGGAGGCTATATTTGGTAAATGCCATCTTACAACCACTTCATCTAGGCTGTGACCATGGAGGCTATATTTGGTAAATGGCATCTTACATCCATTTCATATAGGATGTGATCATGCAGGCAATATTTGATGGATGCAATCTTAAATCCACTTGATCTAGGGTGTGACCATGGAGGCTAAATTTGGTGGATGAATCTTGCAGCCACTTCATCTAGGTTGTGATCTCGTAGGCTATATTTGTTGGATGCAATCTTACATCCACTTCATCTAGGGTGTGACCATGGAGGCTATATTTGATGGGTGCAAACATACATCCACTTTATCTAGTTAGTGACAATAGAGGCTGTATTTGGTGGATCCAATCTTACACCCAATTCATCTAGGGTGTGACCATGGAGGCTATATTTGGTGGATTTATCTTACACTTCATCTGTGACCATTGAGTCTATACTTGGTGGATGTAATATTACAACCTCTTAATCTACCACGGGGGCATTATTTGGTGGATGCACTCTTACATCCAATTAATCTAGGGTGTGACATGGAGTCTTTCATCGACTTCATTTAGGGTGTGACCATGGAGGCTATATTTGGTGGATGCAGTCTTACATCCACTTCATCTAGGGTTTGACCACGGAGGCTATATTTGGTGGATGCAGTCTTACATCCACTTCATCTAGGGTTTGACCGCGGAGACTATATTTGGTGGATGCAGTCTTACATCCAATTCATCTAGAGTGTGACCATGGAGGCTATATTTGATGGATGCAAACATACATTCACTTTATCTAGTTAGTGACAATAGAGGCTGTATTTGGTGGTTCCAATCTTACATCCAATTCATCTAGGGTTTGACCATGGAGGCTATATTTGGTGGATTATCTTACACTTCATCTGTGACCATTGAGTCTATACTTGGTGGATGTAATATTACAACCTCTTAATCTACCACGGGGGCATTATTTGGTGGATGCACTCTTACATCCAATTAATCTAGGGGTGTGACATGCAGTCTTTCATCGACTTCATTTAGGGTGTGACCATGGAGGCTATATTTGAACGAGGCAATCTTACAGCTACTTCAACTAGGGTTCGACCATACAGGCTATATTTTGAGGATCCAATCTTACATCCATTTAATCTACGGCCCGCAATCTTACATCCACTTCATCTACGGTTTGACCACGGAGGCTATATTTGGTGGATGCAGTCTTACTCAACTTCATCTAGGGGTTGACCACGGAGGCTATATTTGGTGGATGCAGTCTTACATCCACTTCATCTAGGTTGTGATCTCGTAGGCTATATTTGTTGGATGCAATCTTACATCCACTTCATCTAGAGTGTGACCATGGAGGCTATATTTGATGGGTGCAAACATACATCCACTTTATCTAGTTAGTGACAATAGAGCCTGTATTTGTGGATCCAATCTAACATCCAATTCATCTAGGGTGTGACCATGGAGGCTATATTTGGTGGATTTATCTTACACTTCATCTGTGACCATTGAGTCTATACTTGGTGGATGTAATATTACAACCTCTTAATCTACCACGGGGCATTATTTGGTGGATGCACTCTTACATCCAATTAATCTAGGGTGTGACATGGAGTCTTTCATCGATTTCATTTAGGATGTGACCATGGAGGCTATATTTGGACGAGGCAATCTTACAGCTACTTCAACTAGAGTTCGACCATAGAGGCTATATTTGGAGGATCCAATCTTACATCCATTTAATCTACGGCCCGCAAACTTACATCCACTTCATCTACGGTTTGACCACGGAGGCTATATTTGGTGGATACAGTCTTACTCCACTTCATCTAGGGGTTGACCACGGAGGCTATATTTGGTGGATGGAGTCTTACATCCACTGACTTCATCTACGATGAGAGCACGGTGGCTATATTTGGTGGATGCAGTCTTACATCCACTTCATCTAGGGTTTGACCACGGAGACTATATTTGGTGGATGCAGTCTTACATCCACTTCATCTACGGTGAGACCACGTAGGCTATATTTGGTGGATGCAGTCTTACATCCACTTCATCTAGGGTTTGACCACGGAGCTATATTTGGTGGATGGAGTCTTACATCCACTTCATCTACGATGAGAGCACGGTGGCTATATTTGGTGGATGCAGTCTTACATCCACTTCATCTAGGGTTTGACCACGGAGACTATATTTTGGTGGATGCAGTCTTACATCCACTTCATCTACGGTGAGACCACGGAGGCTATAATTGGTGGATGCAGTCTTACATCCATTTCATCTACGGTGGAACCACGGAGGCTATATTTGGTGGATGCAATCTTACATCCACTTCATGTACGGTGAGACCACGGAGGCTATATTTGGTTGATGCAGTCTTACATGCATTTCATCTAGGGTTTGACCACGGAGGCTATATTTGGTGGATGCAGTCTTACATCCAAATCATCTAGGGTTTGACCACGGAGGTTATATTTGGTGGATGCAGTCTTACATCCACTTCATCTCCATTGTGACCACGGAGGCTATATTTGGTGGATAAAGTCTTACCATCCACTTCATCAACGTTTAGACCACGGAGGTTATATTTGGTGAATGCAGTCTTACATCCACTTCATCTAGGGTTTGACCACGGAGGCTATATTTGGTGGATGCAGTCTTACATACAAATCACTTCATAAACGTTGTGACCATGGAGGCTATATTTGGTGGATGCAGTCTTACATCCACTTCATCAACGTTGAGACCACGGAGGCTATATTTGGTGAATGCAGTCTTACATCCACTTCATCTACGGTGTGACCACGGAGGCTATATTTGGTGGATGCAGTCTTACATCCACTTCATCAACGTTGTGACCATGGATGCTTTATTTGGTGGATACAGTCTTATATCCACTTCATCTAGTGTTTGACCACATAGGCTATATTTGATGGATAAAACCTTACATCCACTCATCTAGGATTTGACCATGGAGGCTATACTTGGTGGATGCAGTCGTTCATCCCCTTCATCTAGGGTGTGACCATGGAGGCTGTATTTGGCGTATGCAACCTTACATCCCCTTCATCCACGTTGTGATAATGGAGGCTATATTTGGAGGATGCAATCATATGTCCACTTCATCTAGGGTGTGACCATGGAGGCTATATTTGGCGGATGCAATCATATATCCACATTATCTATGGTGTGACCATGGAGGCAATATTTTGCGGATGCATTATTACATCCTCTTCGTCTACGTTGTGATGATGAAGGCTATATTTGGTGGATGCAATCTTATATCCAATTCATAAACGTTGTGACCCTGGAGTCTATATCTGGTGGATGCAGTCTTACATCCACTTCATCAACGTTGAGACCACGGAGACTATATTTGGTGAATGAAATCTTACATCCAGTTCATCTAGGGTGTGACCACCTGAGGCTATATTTGGTGGATGCAATCATATATCCACATTATCTATGGTGTGACCATGGAGGCAATATTTGGCGGATGCATTATTACATCCTCTTCGTCTACGTTGTGATGATGAAGGCTATATTTGGTGGATGCAATCTTATATCCACTTCATCAAGGTGTGACCATGGAGTCTATATTTGGTGGATTCAGACTTACATCCACTTCATATAGGTTGGGACTTTGGAGGTCTATAGTTGGTGGACGCACTCGTACATCCACTTCATCTGGGCTATATGGGCTGTGACTATAAGGAGGCTATATTTATTGGATGCAGTCTTACACCCACTTCATCTAGTGTGTGACCATGGAGGCTATATTTGGTGGATCCAATCTTACATCCAAATCTTTTACGGTGTGACAATGGAGAGTCTATATTTGGTGAATGCCATCTTACATCCACTTCATCTAGGCTGTGACCATGGAGGCTATAATTGGCGGATACAAACTTCATCCATTTTATCTACGGTGTGACCATTGAGACTATATTTTGTGGAAGAAAAATCTTACATCCACTTCATCTAGGATGTGACTATAGAAGCTATATTTGATGGATGCAATCTTCAATCCACTTTATCTAGGCTGTGACTATGGAGAGGCTATGTTTATTGGATGCAGTCTTACATCCACTTCATCTGGGGTGTAACCATGAAGATTATAGTTGGTGTATGCAATCTAACATCCACTTCATCTACCGTGTGACCATGGAGGCTACATTTAGTGGATGAAATCTTACATCCATTTCTTCTACGGTGTGAGCATGGAGGCTATATTTGGTGGATACAATCTTACATCCACTTCATCTACGGTGTCAGCACGGAGAGTCTATATTTGGCGGATGCAATCTTACATCCACTTCATCTATGCTGTGACTATGGAGAGGCTTTATTTATTGTATGCAGTCTTACAACCACTTCATCTAGAGTGTGCTCACGGAGGCTATATTTGGTTGATCCAATCTTACATCGACTTCATTTACGGTGTGACCATGGAGAGTCTATATTTGGTGAATGCCATCTTACATCCACTTCGTCTAGGCTGTGACAATGGAGAGGCTATATTTATTGTACGCAGTCTTACAACCACTTCATCTAGAGTGGGACCACGTAGGCTAAATTTAGTGGATGCAATCTTACATCCACTTCATTTACGGTGTGACCATGGAGAGTCTACATTTGGTGGATGCAATCGTTCATCCACTTTATCTACGTTGTGACCATGGAGGCTATATTTGCTCTATTTGCTGGATGCATTCTTACATCCAATTCCTCTACGTTGTGACCATGGTGGCTATATTTGGCGGATCCAGTCTTATATCCACTTCATTTAGGTTGTGATCATGGAGGCTTTATTTGGTGTATGCAATCTTACATCCATTTCTTCAAGGGTGTGACCACGGAGGCTATATTTGGTGGATGCAGTCTTAAATCAACTTCGTCAAGGGTGTGACCATTGAGGCTATATTTGGTGGATGCAATCTTACATCCACGTCATGTTGGGTGTGACCATGGTGGCTATATTTGGCGGATTCAATCTTATATCCACTTCATCTAGGATGTTATCATGGAGGCTTTATTTGATGTATGCAATCTTACATCCATTTCTTCAAGGGTGTGACCACCGAGGCTATATTTAGTTGATGCAAACTCATATCCACTTCATCTAGTGTGTGACAATGGACGCTATCTTTGGTGGATACAAGCTTACATCCACTTCTTCAAGGTTGTGGCCATGGAGGCAATATTTGGTGGATGCAGTCGTACATCCACATCATCTACGGTGTGACCACGGAGGCTATCTTTGGTGGATACAATATTACATCCACTTCATCTAGGGTGTGACCACGGAGGCTATCTTTGGTGGATACAATATTACATCCTCTTCATCTACGGTGTGACAATGGAGGTTATATTTGGTGGTTGCAATTTTACATCCACTTCATCTAGGGTGTGGCCATGGAAACCATATTTGGTAGATGCACTCTTACATCCACTTCATCTAGGGTGTGACCATGGAGGCTATATTTGGTGGATGCAATCTTACATCCACTTCATCTAGGGGGTGACCACGGAGGCTATATTTGGTGGATGCAATCTGTCGCCAACTTCATCTAGGGTGTGACCACTGATTGTATATGTGGCGGATGCAATCTGTCGCCAACTTTATCTAGGGTGTGACCACTGATTTTTTTTTTTTAATTTCAATCACCAGATTATTGGTGATCCATTTATTCACCCCGTAATAGGTTTGTGAGGGTCGGGGTGGGCCATCCCTCATCAAACCTTACATAAAAAACATGTAATATGCATCTATTAGTTTGTAAATAAAGTAATAGGAAATATAATCAAGTGAATAAATGCATATATTGTAATCAGAGACAGAATACATGGGGAGGTTTTCTTATTCTTTACAATTATAGAAGTATATTATACCATGTACAATTTTAACAGAGTGTAAACGGAAAAAAAAATACCACACTGCAATCCAGAGGTATTTCCAAAACAATATTGGTGGAAAATATAGTATGATTGCTATATAGGGAATATATGGAAGCTATAAGATTGCAGCGAGTCTCTATAAACTCTGGAGAAAAAGACAATAATACATGTAAAGAATATTTGTTTCAAAACCCAGTGTACAACCCACATTGTCAATACATACAGACTTATTTTACACAGATAATTTTAATGTTATAATATCAAAAATAAACATTATTTTATATTATGAAATCTATGCATTGCCTCTACTCTGAGGCTCACTGAGTTTTTTCTCATATTTTGTTTTTGGAAAGAAAAAGAAACAATAACCCATCCTGTGTAATAAATCTGTATATAAATCCATTATCAAGGAACAATGTTTCAGGAATGTTTTAAAGGATTAATATACATAACTTCCAAAATTATTATTTTTTCTAAAAAACCAAGAAGGTTGATTAGGAAAGACCAAGATATAAGCAAGGGTATGTTATTTCTGATAGTGAGATAAGATTTGCATGTCCCAAAATAAAAAAGAGTAAAAACATTGTGACCACTGATTGTATATTTGGTGGATGCAATCTGTCGCCAACTTCATCTAGGGTGTGACCACTGATTGTATATGTGGTGGATGCAATCTTACATCCACTTCATCTAGGCTTTGTCCATGGAGGCTATATTTGAAAGATGCAATCTTTAGATCCTCTTCATCTAGGGTGATTTGGTGGATGCAACCTGACATCCACTTCATCCAGGGTGTGAACACGGAGGCAATATTTGGTGGATGCAATACAGTATGTACTTGATGCAAACTTTGTATATGGCGTGCTTACCAAAATTACGCTTCTCCCAAATGCATTTTTATAACATAACGTCCTTTGTTAGCAGTGTCGAACACCCATTTAATATTCTATTGTATGACACACGTGTAATACAACCTGGAACGATTTTGATTGGTTGAGTTAAACCTGTAACATTACGCAAGTTTATTAACTGAAACTATTTTATTTATTACAAATACACCCAGATCTGAGTCATAAACTTATTATTTGTGACAGCTTATAAACATAATGCACGTTATACAAAACATTGTTGTTGGTTTGTTAAAAAGTTGGCGTAAACTGCTATTTTGTAAAGAGGTAAAACACGAATTCTTTTATACGCAACGTTATTTGTGAGACGCGACGTTACGACGTCACATATTTTATGACGTTTTGGCGCTAAAGTGTGTCTGACGTCGTGGCGGTTCTATGTCAATCTGAAATAATTTTTACTAATTTGATTGCAATGTTATGTGATAAAAAGGATCTTAAACTCGTTCCCATTCCATATAAGATTTATGAAACTCGTTATGAATTATTTTTAATTTTAACTCGCCAAAAGGCTCGCCAATAGGCTCGTTTAAAATAAAAATAATTCATAACTCGTTTCATAAATCTTATATGAAATGTGAACTCGTTTAAGATCCTCAATATATGATACGGTTCTTTTTCCAGTCACAGTGTGTATAACTGTGTCCTATAAACTGCATATGTTTTTAGTCCACATCATTTACAGTTTGGCTAATGGATATTAGTATTACTTTTTACAGACCATTTATTTGCTGAGCTTCGCGGAAGCACAAACATTGATCAATTAATTAAAATATATCAGAACATCATGTAATATTGACTATTGAACATTCCTTTCACGTTCCCAACTATCCCGATATTGACTATTGAGCGTCCGACTTGAATTTTTATTGAATTATTTGATCGATTTCTCTCTCAGCAGATGCTCAGTTTTACAACAATTTGTCAGGGGGAAAATCTCCGAACCCCGTATGTCGTAATGTTGAGATACCTAGGCGTGCTACTTACATAGGAAAGTTTGTGTTGTAAGATTTCAACCCAAATAAACGTATTGATCAGATGTATACATAATGAGTCAGTTTAAGTCACACATAACAAAAACTGTGACCCGAACCCGAACCGGATTTTGCCTCGGTCCAACACTCTACCAACTGAGCTACCGAGCCTCAGGTCATGACGAAGTAACTAATCACAATACTAGTACACCAATACCCGATTATAATAATAAACCAATAATATATCCGATTCGGATGAACGGCGGTAAAAACTAATCATTTCAATTCAGATATTTAAAAAAATCTGAGATTGTATAATTAAAACTAATAATTTAATATGCAGATTGTCCTTGGGCTTCCCCGGAAGTTTCTCCGCACGTATTGCACGAAGTCGTCTGCATCTTTCTGCATAGTAGGCGGGGACCCAAGCCTGAAAAAAACGAAAACGTTTACCCGGAAAGATATACTCCTGATTTTTTAAATATTAACAGATGGGGGTCTTGTACATATGAAACCACTGTATGGACTTCTGGCATACTTTGCATTTCGTAACAGCATCGCGATTTCTATGGTAACCCATTCGAACCAAGCCAATATATGAAAATCGCTGAACAAACATTCAAAGGAAAATAAAGTAATTTGCACACGTCCTTTTAGGCAAATACAGTTCCAGTATTTGAAACCTATATGTGTATATGAAATATCAAACTACAGAATCAAGACCTGATTATGTTACACTTTACTAATTTTAACAAGAGTTATAGACCTTTTATGAATTTTGTTTTGTCTTGTGCCAGGGATAATGCGAATTTCTTGTGTTCACAATAACTGCACTAAACGGTTACCGATTTCCACTAAATGTTGTATGGTGTTAGGCCTTATACCTACAAGGCCTTTGACAAGGTCAATACTGAGTAAAACTGACACTTTCTTTAAAGAGTTATTACCCTTGGTTATTGAAAGAATAGGCACATTTTAGCGTGAGTACACACATTACTTTCGTAAACGGATTCCGATCTTCACATTATTTAGTGTGAGACTTTATATGAATATGAACTTTGACAAGATGACAATGAGCAGAATTGACACCTGCCTTACTGAGTTATTGCCCTTGATTATTGCAAAAATGCAAATTTCAGCTTTCGTACACAATACATTAAATAAATTGGTTTCGATTTTAACTTTATATCAAACGGATTTCAGACAGGTTAGACGAGTATCAAGTTATTGCTTTAAATTGTCGAAAAATTCCATCGTCTGATTGTTTCATGCTTTGCTTTGAAATATCATCAATTACTGTGTAATATTCTTATTGAACAAAGAGGATATCGTCCTCTGACTAAGGAGCGTGATTGTTTTCACGATGATTATAATAAATAGCATTTGATTTTCCATGCTTTTTGGGGTAATATTATTAAGGTCTCGGTTGTGTTTGACAATGAGAACAATTGAGGAGTGGTTTACCAAGTTATCGCCCTTGATGTTTGCAAATATTTAAATTTCAGACTGAGTACACGGCAACTACAGTAAACGAGTTCTGATTCTCACTAATATTTAGTTGAAGGGTTTTGGACAATTAAACTATGTGGACTTGTCACGTAGTTGTTTTCGAAGCATTTATATTCATATAAGATAATATTTTTTACACATATGGAACTAGTTAAGTATGACACTAATGTTTATAGACAAATTGTTGGAATCCCAAATGAGAACGAAATGTGCAACTCTTGTTGCAGATTTGTTTTTGTTTTGTTATGTTAGAGGCTTCATGTTTAGTCTTCTACCAGATACGCTTAGGCAGATGTAATTGAAGCCTTTTATTATACCTCGTTGTATATGGATGATATTTTGGACATTACAACCCTTTCTTTTCTTTACTACATATACTTTCTTTCCAAAGAACTTCACCTCAAAAAAGCTAATATTTCTCATAGTAGCTATATCTTCTTTACTCGATTTACATCTCGCGATTGAAACTGAGAAATAATAAGCCAACTCTATGACAAGAGAGATCATTTCAATTTTGACACTGTTAAGGGAACGACTAGACAACATTAAAGACAACCATCGAACGTTACCATCCTTTCAGGATTTCGGTAGGCGTCATCATAGGTCCACAATCTTTCCGGCGATCGCACAATCAAGTGGAAAGCAAAGCGGTGAACCGTAAATGGGTCAACCACTAAACATGCAGTGCGTTGCAAAATAATAAGGTGACAACCTCCTTTGATAAGCCTTTTAACAGTGATCATTACCCAATCTTTATCAGGAGCACCATGTGACTCTGTCAACGTCTTAGAAAATAGTCTGCGATTACGTCATAATTTGTCACATGACCATAGCTAAAATATCAAAATGGTTATCAGAAATCATCTCCGCGACCTGACACCATTAATGCCATGGGGTGGTGCTGAGTGGTAAACAATCGAGAGGAACTCCGCTTACTTTGGACATTTTTGATGAATTTAGGTTAGTACTTTAATTTTAGGTAGGCTGTTTAGAGCTATGAAATTTTAGAAAGTGATGGTAAGAACAAAAGATATAATGCAACCCTATGGAAAACGCAATGGTAGAGTCCATTTTGATTGTGTTAATGGCGGAGTGATATGCCAAAGAATACATTTTATTCTACCGCAGTATAATGCTGAGCAAACATTAGTGTTTATTCACTAAAATGAATATTGAATAAGAGCAATAAGCTTATATTTGAAAAGGTTTGCGTGACGTTTACTGCATTCGTTTTCAAGAAAGTAATAACGACCAAAATATATTAATCCAAAAGTTAGCATAAGCTTTAGCTCAATATTGTGTTACGTGATCTACAGCGGCAGTAAGACAGGACGTTATACCTTTGGAGATGTCTGTAGTGATGCAGACACTAGAAATAGGAAGAAAGTGTGCTTTATTAGGCTGTTTTTGTAAATTAGGAATACCGTACATAGTTGGAAGTTTGTTTTGCTTCTCATCTACTCCAGCTTTAAAAGTGCTTCATTGAGTTTTATATCCGAACAAACCTTTGCGAAGGTTTATTATCATAACTCTGATTTACTTAAAGTATTGTCAGAACACTTCTGCTTCAAGGTCTGTCACAACGTGAATACTGTGGTGACTATATGCACAGACTTTTTAAGATTATTGGTCATCATCGCATTCATACAATCTGTGCTAAACTTGTTAACAAACATAACAAAATAGGACATGACCCTATCATTATGCAATGCACTGCATGTTTAGATGTTGACCCATTTACAGTTCGCCACAATGCTTTACAATTAATGGTGCGATGACCCGACTGATTTTGAACCCTACTTCTACTCACAGGAATTTATTATGATATATAATATAGAAGGCTAGAAAGAATATAGTTATAGTATATGTATATAGTAAAGGGCCTTCTTCTGCTCTCTATCTCTATCCTTCAATACTATATATCGTAATGAATGCATGTGCTTCTACCTAAATAGGCCTAATTTTCGATTTAATATTGTCTGATCGTCATCATTCCTTTTTTGTCCCGGCTTCTGACAAGTATTTGCTTTGTGGCTTTCTGGGAATTTCTATTCATATATACATGATCATTTTGTGTTATACTTATATTGCCTACTAATTGCTATTCATACTTCCTAGTTTGTAAGGGGTTATAGCCTGGCTGGTCGAATTTTATTGGAATGAAAATAGGGTAAGAGTGAGGTATGGTGCACTCTAGAACCTGGTTTAACCCCAGCAGCCTTTATGTCACTGACCATTCCAAGGAGGTACCCATATTGTCACTGACCATTCCAAGGAGGTACCCATATTTCAACCGTTTGAGTTTGCCATTTCGCATACTTTGCTCTTTTCAATCCTTGTGATTGGTGTTTGTTTCAAATACGTGTGTTTGGTTGATTGATTGTGTTCTGTGAATGTTATATTTCCTTCTCGACTTTTATACCATAATTTGTTTCTGACTCGAAATAGGATATGGATCACATTTAGTGATACTTATAGTTTTAAACTGTAAACATGATTCTATTACACTATTTAATACATTGCGTCCCATGGATCAAGGCGATACAAACCGTAGGAAAATATTCAAGTTCTTAACCAGAAGTTGCCTGTTCAATCAATCAGAACCTAGAATTGAAACTCAAGGTCACAGAAACACCAATGTTGGTTGGACAGTTAATGATCATATGTAACAAAAGTGCAAATTTCAAATAAATCATTTAGATATTATTCAAGATGTTTTGGAGAAACTCTGTCAGACGTCATACCCAAACAATGACGTCGCTCAATCGCCTTCCAACGAAACTAGTCAATAAAAAACCCGTTATTTTTCTGATAAATACAATCAAACGTCTGTGACAAAATAGTGAACCAATTTGGAAGTTTACAATTTGATAAGACAGTAATTGCAGTAACTACTATTCTATTTTTAAGGTAAATTAAAGGTCCATAACTGTATTAAGAAATCTAAAAGCTACCATCGAACGGATTCTAAATATCTGCCAGTACGAGGGTCATTCAATAAGTTCTGTCACTAACGCGTTTTAACAATTATGTGCTCGTTGTGAGTGTTGATGTTTGGTACCAAATGAAAGAAAGTTTCAATACCATTGATGGTAAAATGAATGCTGTATCTTTTGTGTGACGAAAGTTATGGAACATTTAATATACATCACTTATACATACTGAGGCATTTTCGTCCTGAGTTTTTTTCAGGTATGTTGACTGTTACTTTTTTAAATGCCTGTTTCTCTTTAAGTACTTGTCGAAGACCTTTGAAATTTCTCATACATTACCAGTTATATCTGTGCATTACAAGATTCAGAATGTAAGCACGATAGATGAAAAGGCATTGTCTTAGAAATTAACATTTTAAGCTAACATGTAAAATTAATTTAATGATAAATGGATATTAAATGGAAGGGCAGATTTCTGAAATAGCGTTTTTGGATGTTCAATATTTTCACTAAACATTGTGCAAATTTCTACAATAATGTGTTGAATATGAAATTTAAACACTGAAGGACTAGGATTTGTAAAAAAATATGAAAACATATTAATACTATGAGAATAATCACGACATTTAAAAGATATTATAACATTTCCGTAAACAAAATGAAGAAAATCAGTGTTATTTCCGCTAAAATTAAGGGATATGCATTCACTCATATCTAGTTTACAGCAAGACCGTTCCGAATTATCGACAATCATTTTCATGGATAATAGGCGAATAACAACAGATGGCGTACAAGAAAATTTAAAAGCATAGAATTATTCAAATAAGTTTTACAACGTTTTGTAACAAGGACATGTTCAGAGATGCCAGTATCCAAAAGGTGTGGTAGGGGGAGGTAATTCAGGGGTATAAATAACCGGAAATCTTTCATTTTTGTTGTGGAATTTAAGAGAGCGAACCCAGTAGTACTATAAATACACTACTTTATCTCAGTGTAATATCCAGTTCAAAGGATATATGCCTAGTGACAGAACTTTTTGAAGCACCCTCGTATGTTAATGTTATTAAGACTTCACACTAAACGATATGGTTTAAACCCTACACAATTCAAGATAGTTTTTGCAAAACCATATTTTCTAAGTAAATTAAGGGCCATACCTCTATTCCAAAATGGCAAAACAATTTGATGTTTCATAAATATTATTAACATATACTGGTATCCTATTTGTATATAAAATGTCCACCCAAAATGTTGTTTAATGTTCAACAAAACTTGATTAATTAACATAAACTCAACACAAAAATGTATTTTCGTAGATAATCAGGGGCCATAACTCTATTTAGAAAAGGCAAAGGTACACATTGATCGTAAGGAAGTGATGTCTGTTTGATATAAGGCTTCACAGCAATTTTAGTTAAAATCCAAAATAAGATAAAGAAACCTTGCACCTAAGCTTTACCCAAAATGTGCATTTTTGTTAAGTAACTCAGGGGTCATAACTCTATTCTGAAAAGGAGAAAATCGGTCTTGCTCGTAAGAAAGTGACATCTTAACGATATAACGCTTCAGAGTAAAGTTGGTTTTAACCGAAAACAATTTACAGAAGTTATTAAGAACGTGCATGAAAGCTTTAGCCAAAAGGTGCATGCCCGTCCCTCCCTCCACCCATCTTCCCGCCATCTTCAATCCTTAAACCGCTTTTGATTTAAAAATAATAATTGAAAATTGCATTTGGCATAAACAGAATATAATTAGGTGTGCATATGTCTTATTTATGTACAAAACAAAATCATATCGCTAAGAAATAAACTTGTACACCTTTTTTCTTTAAATATCAATATTTTCTTATCACGTATGGACTTCCGTAGAAAATGCGTTGGTGTTACGAAATGCAAAGAATACCATTAATCCATACAGTGGTTTCGTATAGAGTACAGTTTCTGCTATTGATATGCAAAAAATCACGAGTATATCTTTCCGGGTAAACCAAAAGTGTTTTTTTTGCACGATACGTGAGGTTGAGTCCCAGCCTATAGATGCATTCGAGCAATATTGCCGGCCTCTTCCATGCTTTGTGTCGCTATTTGCCGCCAAACTATTCGCTAGGAGAGCTTTCGCCTCAGGGAGCATTTATTTTCTGTGACCAATTTCCGATATCTGAAATACACAATTCCGTTAACGGAAAATAAAACCCTATTTTCGATATTGGAAATACAATTCCCGTTAACGGAATATACATTTTCGATATCGGAAACTGCATTTCCTTTAACGTGAATTGTATTCCCGATATCGGTAATTACCGAATAAAAACCACTTTGCTTCGATAGATTTTGTCATGACGTAATAATTTATGAAAGTGTCTCTTTAATAATTTAAAGTTCGACGAGTAAAATGAACCTGTTCATACAGGTTTCAACCGGTTCATAGAGGGCGCTATATACTCGTTTGCACGTGCAAAGCGAGTATACGCTGACGTATACTGAGCAGGAAAGCATTTCTGTCATTCGAATCCGACAGGCAAACAGTAAAGTCGCTTTTCCCACCAACTCACCCATCTACGTCATTAAGAACTTTAATAAAAAGTTACAATAATCGTAGTATTACCATAGACAAAACCATATTATGTATCATGATGAATTATATAATAACAGTGCGATATAGTACAGCGAGACATTATTCAAAGAATTGTTATTAACAATTGTTATTTTTAGTTCTTTTGTAGTACCGTTCTAAGAAGGATGGACATAGGCTGTGATGAGTTCCGGACAATAAAAAGTGCAAACAGTAGCTACAGTGTTTCAACTTCTAGCTCTTCGTGAGAGCTTTATAGCTCTGTGTTCAATTCATATGTTATAAGGTACATTGGACAGGATCTTCAATATTCAACGGGGAACCGGAATCATCGCCATTGAATTATGTTGTGAATAATTCAAATAAATGTTTGCCTGTGCGAATTAACACCCTTCTATTGTTTGTTATTCTTTTAGAATGTAACATTTATGGGTATAATTTGAAAACCCGAGGTTTTTTAAAATTATTTTGGAGAATAGATCATAAATGTTTTATGTTTATTTGAACAGAGCGAATTAAAACATAAGCTTGTCTATTATCATCTCGAGGTAATTGAATGAAAATATGCATAGAAAGTAAAACAATGATCACACTCAAGTCGTTCAACTATTTCAAAATGCAAGATAGCACAAACTAGAAAAAACAATGAAATAATTAACTAATCTGAGGCCATAATTTGCTGTTGATGGAAAATGTCAATCTCTGTCAAAAAACGTATACCATTTAAATATGAGTTACATGCTTCATTCTTAGAGTTTCTACACGTATTGAATTATCATTATCACACAAAACACATGCCTAACGTTAGTTGGCAGTTCGCAGTTTGCATTTCGCTGTTCGGATTGTGAACGGGCATGAGAGTGCTTTGCTAATATTCATCTCACTGCAATCCGCAAACCGGGATTGCCAACCGAATGCGAACGAAATCATTGGCTTTTACTGGGACATATTTTAATCTGTTTTATTAGATATAGAATTGAGATATAATGATTACATCTAAATATAATAATTGTATTATGTAAAGCGCTTTACTGATAACACATGTTAATCATATAGTATACAATCTCAGAAATGTCAACAGTCAAAAAACAGATTTTGATTGAAACAAATGTTTCATGTTTGCATATAGTCCTTGAGCCAGGACCAAAAATGTTCGATGTTGTTATAGAGACACTTTCTACTATCACTTTTTGAAGTACCCTGATCACACTGCTATCATAGATATTTTGTTTCTCTACAAGGTACTCACTAACATGGTACTAGTAAGAATTTGTCCCTTGAGATTGTAACAAAAAAGTGTATGGCTCATGGCCTATTATATTTCGTATATATTTCTGTGTTTTACTAAATTAGAAATAATGGTATAAAGCGTAAATGTCAAAGTTATGCTAAAGTATCTTAAATCTTAATCGATTTTGTAAATGGACTCAGTAAGTTAACAGAAAGTAAACCTTAAAGCAAGAAAAGGTTTATCAATGATATCGGTGCAAGGTTTATCAATGATATCGGTGCAATGTTTATCAATATCGGTGAAATACGTTAATAACATCATATCGACTACCCACGGACATGCTCAGCGCACCATGCCCGATATGTGTTGCGGCAGTACAAACCAGAATGATACGCAATACTGTTCAATTAGTTCAATTGGAAATGTCAATCACTATGAGCTATTTTGTATGATGTTTGACGTCATGTAACACATGTAAGGTTATATATGACGATCGATTTTCTTTTGTGGTGGAGGCAGACCACCCACTTTTCCTGGGTTGAACCAGTACTGTACACTTCCCGCCATCCGTAAGAATCGACACTTCCTCACTAACAAGTCGAGCTCCCAGTGGGATTCGAATCCGCAGCGGTGAGAGGCGAATGTTTACAACGCAACGTCGTTAACCACTCGGCCACGGAGACGCTTCTATACGGCGTATACAATCCTGCTCAGGGTGCGGATGCCAAAGTTACTGTAGCCTTGATGTCCAAGTAAAAGAACACCTCACTCACCTTTCAAATCACCTCCGAGCTGGCGGTTCACCATACACACTTACATATATTTTCAGAACTGAGAATAGGATAACACAAATTAATAATAATAATAATAATAATAATAATAATAATAATAATACTAATACTACTACTACTACTAATAATAATAATAATAATAATAATAATAATAATGATAATAATAATAATAAAAATGATAATAATGATAATAATAATAATAATAATAATAATAATAATAATAATACTTATAATGATAATAATAATTATAACTAAAATAACTGATAAGTCGAATCCCACTGGGAGCTCAACTTGTAGGTGAGAACGTGTCTATTCTTACGGATGACGGAAGTATACAGTAGTGGTACGTAACACCTAGGAACAATTGGGCGGTCTGCCTCTACCACAAAATAATCGACCGTTATATTTGGCCTAAAATGTGCTAAAAATGACGTAAAACACCATTCAAAACTTTCTTACTTTATATTCAGAGCTTGAGTAGATTATTTATTCAAAAAGTTTCTGTTATAGTGTATTGATCTGGTTTGTATTATATAACGTAACTGTAGCATGATGACTGAAGAGCACAATGGATTGATCTTTGCAAACAATATTTAAAAACATTACCATACATATATGGGTTAAGACTATTTGCTTATTGCTTTAGGAGAACCGGTATTGTTTACCACTATTCATTCAATACTTCCAAGGAGTTTTATGAAATGAATGAAATATTTGAACAATAAAAGGAATATTTAATCCTGGGAAACGATAGTATAGACTAGAAGGTCGGGTCAAAAAGCGATGGCACACTGTTTGTGTTTATATGCCCTGAAACAGTTAAATACAGAATTCAGTAGAGTTTGCGCGATCTTGGACAGTGTAATGTATTCCATACAAATAATATAGAGAACAGATGCCATCGCATATTTACGTTCTAGCCACAATCAAATCCGTCGTATATGACCTAACATGTGCTAAAATGAGGTAAAACACCCTTCAAACACAAACTTAAAGATTGTAAAATTGTAACTATATTCTTCTAACTTATATTGTCTCACGGTCTAGCTTGTATGTTGGAAAACCACGGATAACGTCACCTTTAGCTCTAGCTAAGTGTGGACTGGTGTTTTCTTGCATACCGGACAAGGTTATCCCTCATTTTACCGGGGCTAGATATTTCCATCTCACCCTAGTGTCGAGATAAAATTCACGCGCGCCAACATCCGGAATGCAAGAAAACATGCAAATCGTTAGTAGCTGGCGGCGTCAACGCACAACATGTCTCCGATATGCAAGAAAAAGAATCTATCATGGGTATTCGGTTCAGATATGGAATTCCAACCCTCGATATAAGCGTTTTAATCGAAACCTCGGCAGAGCCTCGGTTCCGATAAAAACACATATACCTCGGGTTGGAATTCCCTATCTTCATGATCTTCACCGGATACCCATGAAATATTCTTATAATCTTTCTGGAATAACGTGACGTCGGGACTCGTGACGTCGGGATGATTTCTTAGTCACGCTAAACTGTTGACCATACCCGGTATTAACATGTGTGACTTTTGTTTTCTATCCGTGTGACTTTAATTGAACACTATACACCATGTTTAGGAATTCCGAGACAGTCAGTGGAATAATTATGACATCACTAATTTACAGTTGACGAGTGTTATTGGAAGGTTATCTGATCACCATATTCAAAACTGGTATGCACATTTACGAAGTTCTTCAAAATTAGACACATATGCTTTAATTAAAATCGATTATTCTATTGAAAAATATATGCAATGTATTCAAATTGAGAAATACAGAATAGCGTTATCCAGATTTAGATGCTCTGCTCATAAGCTAGCTATCGAAGAGGGGCATTTCAGGGGATTAGAACGAGAGCAGCGTATTTGTAATGTTTGTAATATGAAATCCATTGAAAACGAGTAGCACTTGTTATTAGTATGTCCCTATTATCGGAAAATACGAAAAGGATGTTTACCGCGATATTACTGCAGCTGGCCCAATATAAACAAGGTTAAGTCATTGTTAAAATCGCAACAGAGTGCCGTGTTGAAAAAACTAGGAATGTACATATATTTAGCAAATGACAAACGTGAAAAAAAATGTAAATAATTAACAGTCTTACTGTTTTACTTGTAACTTGAAGAATGTATACTTACTATGTATATCATGTTGTAAATCCATTTTGTATATCCATTTTGTTTAAACAGGTACATGTAAGTTAAAACATATCCTTTACAAATAAAAACAAACAAAATGAAACACACACACTAAAACATAATAAAAATAAATAATTTTGCTGTATTTATTTATGTGTGTAATCCTGTTTCCGCAGAAATTAATAAAATCAGTTGTTTAATTTTTGCTGTTGATGCACACAATGTAAAAATTTACCTTGGCCTTTACTATAGCCATGTGCACTGACCGTTCAAATATAAATCTTCTTTTTCGATCTGTTACTGAACAATTTGCATGCTACCTCGTGATATATATAATTGACAATCACGTGAATTTTTGATTTACTTTGTTGTTTATTTTTCATTCAAGAAACTTATGACCAGTTAATACGCATAATTAATTGTGCATCAATTTAAATATGATAAAATTGATAAAAAATGGGATGTTCCATTTAGATATGTATTTTGAGTGTAAATATACTCATATCTTGTTCATTTGTTTAATACGTTATTTACTTCTTATTTTTCAGCAGCAAAATACTAATGCATGATACTAATTAATATAAATTACTGTATATCAAAAGCATATTTCAAATGCGTACGTTGTATACTTGACTCATATCATGTTCATTTACAACATACTCTTCTCATTGTATTGTATTGAATTATATCTGCCTATATTGTATTGGCGAAAAACATTGTAATGTTTGTGCCGAATAAAGTATTGAATTGAATTGAATTGAGTGCTTGCATTTGTTAAATAGTATTCTTCAATTTCAAAATATGCACTTATTATTATAAATTACATAAGCAATACAATTTAACACACATACAATCTAATGGTGCGTTTTCATTGACCGTCAGTATATATATTAATTTAAACTTAAATTGTCTCGTGGACAATTAGCTTGTATTTTGTTCAACCGCAGATACATGTGAGTAATTGAGGATCTAAACTCGGTTAGGGGCTATTGAATTGAAATTGTAAAATTGTAATCTTAAAACTAATATTTCCTCCTTGTGGACTAGCTGCTGAATAACCGTGAGATTTAATTATAGATTTTCCTAACATTTATATTGTCTCATAGTTGATTAAATTGTATTACTGTAGTTTCTTTTTATACAATTATATCTTATGACTTCATTATCTTACAACCATTAACGTCATCCTTATTATTTTAGTCAATATACTGTTAATTTAAAATTAGCTATCATTTCATAGCAGTGTTTTGTTTGAATACAGTTAGTATCAATCTAACTGTATTTAATCATGTTCTAATGCTCATATTTTATTTATGTTAGCACATATTGTGCATTGTTCTTTTAATGTTAAGTTTCTATTTATGTTTTATGGCATATATAAGATTGTGTACATACTGTACATATATTTTGTGTGAGGACAATTTATTTAGTGTAAACCAAATAAATATATATTGATACATAATTACATCATTTGGCGAAAGCGGTTTACCGTTTTCAGCCATATGTTATCGCTCATAGACCGGATACATCGTTTTAGCGCACCACGCGTATGTAACCAAATTTTCAAGACCAGACCTATTTTACTGAACGCAGTATCTCAGTCCGACGATTTGTATAGATTTTGCCACGCTTGTAATATTTGTATTTGAAACAAGCGTCGCAGATGATCAAGACTATTGCTCAGTAGGAAAACATCATGACCCCGAGAAAGATCAAAGCAAGCTGGCTCAGCTGAGAGATCTATAAGATATAACAAGAATCGCTTCGCCAATAACAGTCATAAACAATCATACAGTATTTAATCTTAACTATAGGAACAGCTCAAAATCATCGCCATTCAGTACGCAATACTTTGATTAATAATGCAATGTGGAACGTCATATTCAGTCTGGAACGTCATATTCAGTCAAATTTGCCAAAGAGACCATCTCTATTAAGACATGTTTTAAGAGACAACCGTTTCAATTCCCAAATGACATAGTTTAAAAAAATGCACCTGTATTTAAAGATCACCTGTATTAAGAGATCAATTTGATCTGTCATGTCTGATATTTTCGTTGTTGTTATTTTGTTTCGAATCGTATTACATAGAACTCTGCAGATGACAATAAAATAAGCCATTTCTAAGCATGCTTGTGTTAACTAATTAGACAGACAGACTGACAGACAGACTTTTTTATTCAGACTTGTACAAAGTACATCGTCTACAATACATACATATTAGCATATATGATGTCAACGTATATATACAAGTAAATGGTGAAATATATACAAATGGTATAATTAATCATTTCATTATTATTGTTATTATTATTATTATGTAGTATAGTAAATAAGAGTAGGAGGTTGAACTAAGTAACTACCTTTCAATAGTTAATAAAGCGTTTCTTAATACAATTGATTCTTTAACATATAACGGAAGTTTTATTATTTTTTGTCATGTGATTTCAATGGTGAAATATATACAAATGGTATAATTTATCATTTCATTATTATTATTATTATTTAGTATAGTAAATAAGAGTAGGAGGTTGAACTAAGTAACTACCTTTCAATAGTTAATAATGCGTTTCTTAATATAATTGATTCTTTAACATATAACGAAAGTTTTATTATTTCTATCTTGTCATGTGATTTCAGTAACTCCAAATATTTGAAAACAGAAGGACGTTTGTAATAACAACGTTTTAAGTATTTCTTTCTAATATCAATATAACAAGTACAAATACATACACAATGAAATTCATCTTCTATATCTAAACTTTTACAAATTAGGCAATATCTTCCTTCACGAAGTGTTCTATTGTTGGCATATCTACCAGTCTGTATTCTGAGTGGGTGTACAGATAGTCTAAGTCTAGTAAAATATAGACGTAAACTTCTTGGCAAGATATCTAAATATGTTTCATATTCCAAACTAGTTTTAATATCTTTGTACAATGTTAACACAGAACTGTTGTTTAAGGTACCACACCAATTTTGTTTAAAGGCATCTAAAACTCTAATTCTAAAGTCATACAAAAATACGTCACTGTTTATATAAGAAGCTTAATCGAATACATAAGAAAAACCGTAATCATCTAGTAATTTCTTAACACTGCTAACTCAGTTCGTTTTTCCGCTATTACAGTCCTGTAAAGCGTGTCCATACACAGTCTTTAGAATGATATTGTCAGTATTTATTACTTTCAACCAATATTTCATAATTCTTATATATCTATTAACATATAGGGGATATCTTCCAAGTTCACAATACACAGCTGCATTGCATGTATTAGGTAGTACCTTTAATAACCTTTTGCAACGTTTTAAATGAATTCTTTCAATTTCTTTAGATTTAGTATTGCCCCAAATCTCATATGCATAACTAAAAACAGACACAACAAAGGCATTAGAGACATCAAACATTCATAGATTTTATTTTGCTTATCATGTTTCCTGTGGATGCCTGGCGCGCTTGTTCATGGTCATGCCCATTGAGTTGTGAAGCTTAGAACACATAAACGGGACACACGGACAAATGAAGCGTTATATTAACACCTCGATACATAGAGTTTAATTACCATGAGTTTTTCAATACGGGCTTTCTCTCCCGAGTGTCTTTTGTCCTCTGAACGACGAGATCTGAAATCACTGATTATTTTCGCGTAATCGATGTTGGGAGAAACAAAGTAATAGGCAGGGGAAAGAGAAAGAATAAACTGCTGTTAAACTTCTCACCCAGGTTATTTTGAGTCGCCCCAGAGAGAGGGGGAGGGTACACGGGGACCACCCGGTTTACGTCCACATCCGACGGACGAAACTACTGGAAGTGTCCTTTCCCAAGACAAACCGAAGTAAGAACGAGTCGCAAGTGAGCATCTATGATCTTCGGATTCTGAGTCGAACCCTCAATCGTGAAAACTCGGTCAAGCCCGTCATTTTCCATGATCCCGCCTCGAGTGTATATCGAGCTTCGGTATGTTCAAAATTGTGACATTTTGTTAGCCGGAAGGCAACGCCGCAGAAAATAGTGCACTATTGCTATGTAAATAATATGGCCGTTAGCCAGACATGATGATGTATACTTTGTAATTGAATGTTTGTTTTTTACAATGCAGATGAAGGTCTTATTACTGCTTTCATGTAAATTAAATATTGAAGGAGCAATCAGCTAAATGACATTGCAGAATTTGAATGAAAATATGTTTTGGCGAGAATCTAAGGCGCGATGACGTCATCAATATGAAAACTATTTTTGGGAAGAATAAAACATTAGAAAAATATTTTTGTGGAACAAAATAAAATATTTTTTAGGAACAATGGAACATTGTGTCATATTTTTAGGGAACAAGGACTCCCTTGGAGGGCCTCATAATTATATTGGTTTTAATTGATTTTAATAAAAAGATGAAAACCCCACACATTGAAAGTTGAAGCCTGAGAACACATCCACTAACATAAAATATCCCATATAATCTAGGAACAAAGAAACATAAAACAATTAAAATATAAAAGCCCATTGTAATATAACTCAAACTCAACGGTAGCATGACAAAGCTGTTCAAAATATGAGTGGTATATTTATTCAACATTTCCTATTAATTTTTATATTCCGCACTAGTATATAGTAACCATGGCATGTGGCAATACAAATGCTGTTGAATGAAAATGATACGTTTAATTAAATAATATTTTATTGGACACTATGACTAAATTG
This sequence comes from Cyrtodaria siliqua, assembly GCA_037043455.1. Classification (NCBI taxonomy): domain Eukaryota; kingdom Metazoa; phylum Mollusca; class Bivalvia; order Adapedonta; family Hiatellidae; genus Cyrtodaria; species Cyrtodaria siliqua. The sequence goes on from JAWPHD010011582.1 coordinate 55,446, forward strand.
ATATAGTCCTCTGTTTTTTTTCAATAATTATGTTTGCTATATAGTTAATTGGAAAATCGACACAAATGAATAATTAATCATGGCAATATGGAACAATGCCAGGCATACATTTTGTACATCATATGCCCTGTGGCACTGTTTAAATATATTACATTTCTGCCTGTGATTCTGAGGAATTAAAAGTTGTAATTCCCTTGGGAAATAAATCCCTAGGGAAATTATAATATTTTGCCGGAACTACTTTTTTAATTACATTGTTGTGACAGTTGTGGTGTATTCTTGCGCGAAATTCGAAAGTAAGGCAAAGTAGACCCCTAGTGAATCCAGAAATATTTATCGAATTAAAGGCATATTCTTGTAAATTAATGTAATATATAAGTTAATCATCACTGTTTTCGTATTATTTTTTACATGCTATTTATTTACATTTAAGGTTTAAAGTAGAAGGTGATATTGGATTAAATCAAAATGCCGATTTTAGGCTTGATACATACTTCATGAAAGCCGTGTGTCCCTTTTATATATAAATACTATATTATGCACATACAATTCACACTGTATCATACATGTCTTTCAAACTTTATTTGCGTTCATATTTAAACATCCAGCTTTGTTTTCATAAATTTATTTCAGAATGGACAATTCAAAACGTCACTGATGTTATGTTTTGATTCAGTTACTTATTGATATTTCAATATGTATACTCGTATGTTTGAGGACATGTTCATCATTGGAAACGGTTGCAAAAGCTAAATGCACATATAAGCCTGACGATAAAACGAGCTCATGCCATACTTTTCACCGATCTTCTCGATACGGTACATGCTGGTCACTTTTTAGTTTCTTCTTCTTCTTCTTCTTCTTCTTCTTCTTCTTCTTCTTCTTCTTCTTCTTCTTCTTCTTCTTCTTCTTTTTCTTCTTCTTCTTCTTCTTCTTCTTTTCTTCTTCTTCTTCTTCTTCTTCTTACTGGGTTTTGAGAAGAAATAATTACTACAGGCCAGGTCGTCGATTGTTTCTTGAAAACCTTTGTTCTGTCCTCTTCTCTGTCTGTGGTTGCATCCCTGTAGCTAGACCATAATTGATGCGATACATCAAGCAGAGACGAATCTCAAGACTACTTCCTCTCTCACCAGAGCTTCAATCCCAAATCGCTACACTCGTAGTTATACTGACACGAGTAAGGTCGGTGGTGATCTTGAACACAGACTGGGCTGCTCGTCCCCGGACCGTTCCAATCTGTGTATGTTTGTGTTTCTCGCAGTCTGGTCCAAATTATATTCTCCTTGTTTTGTGTGTTTCACGCTGGATGAGAGATACGGTTTAACAGTCTTCACGAAAAACTTTTCAAACCGGCCAGTGAACTTCAAAATATTACTGGCCCGGCTGAAATGTTGCTGGCCCGAATACAATTTACATTACAGCATACGTGTATGTATTTTATTGGCCCAAATACAAGCAAACAGGACAAAGTCAAGCGATCCTATAATGTATAATTGTATTAATTGTTTTTAATTTATGATAATAAATGCTTGGTAATGAGAGGTAGGGGCCTACTGGTCTGGCTTTTTTTACCCTCGCCACCCCACCCCTCTCCCCACGGCCGATTGACACCCTACTCGCATCGCCCCCCCCCACCCCCACCCCCCACCCCCCACACCAGTTAAAATCTACTGAAATCTGGAACTCCCTGTGGTATGCAAATATGTGCATGAACATATGCTGCTATACGGAAGATAAGGTCGTGCAAATGACACAAGCTGAAGTCAGCTTGGAGCTCCGGTTTGTTGTCTGAAGAACCGGTGTCCTCTGAAGGTCATTGTGGGTGATGTGTCTGGTTACCGGCTCAAGGTAAACAACTGCCTTGGCATTCTGATAACGGGGAACCAGATAGAAAGTGCAGTTCGTCCACGTGGGATCATTTGTTCGCGATTATTTAAATGCACATGTATACAAAATGTCAGGGTTTAATATGAAAATGTTACTAATATTATAATTGCGTAACGTTATCCAGGATATTTATTCCCGTATCTACCGATACTTTTAATAAATCGGTATTCCTAAATACAAGAACTTTAAACCCTCAATGTACTAAGTGATTGGGACGAAAGACTTCGGTGACTAAACGCCAGATAGACTGGTATACCGATATGACAAAAAAAACGCCGTCGGAAGGATTGTAATCTTGTAAAATATGCGCGTATACCAGCTTGTGTATTTCGACACTTCCTGAATCAAGCAAATAATAAAGAACTCGCTAATTGTGTGCCGGACTGCTTAAAATGTTTATTTTTCGACCTCACAATGGCGAAAATTTGTACTAGCCCGCCGGGCCTGCCAGCTTATGATTTGTACAGGCCCGACGCATATTTTGCTGGCCTCGGGCATCGGACCAATGGCTAAATTCGAAGACTGGTTTAACTGCAATAACGAATTTAAATCGTCTACTCTGCTTGCATGAACACATAGTAAAAAACGTTCAATTCGATGTGTTTTCTTATAAATAAATGATTACACGTATACAACGGGTATTTTGAATTAGTGCAGCTTTCAACGTTCCTTATTATAAAACATACCATCAAATTATTATTTTTTCATGTTTTACTAGCATTACCACTAAAAATGCGTTTGCAAAAGACATTTTCGAAATCTTAAATGTTCACTGAATTACATACAGTTACTTGAATTTCAAACGATATCTGCAATAAATGGGTCCACTTGTATGTGTTTTTATATTATTTCCAACCAATATTAAGATGATATATCTCTAAGCAGACTTTGATTCATGTGATGTGTTTTATCAGCACATTTCATGTTATCATATAAAAGGAGGATAACTCTCTTCAGGAGTTACAATTTGAACAAATAATAAATATTTTACTAACTATTGGTCAGAACAAAATACTTATCACAACTTTCCTAAAATATATTTAAACTAAGAAAATTATTTCAGATAAAAACGATATCTGCAATAAATGGGTCCACTTTGGTAATTGCCTTCAGTGTATACTGTCCAACACGCACATGATCCCGAAACACAGGAAATCTTTATTTTTAAACAATACAATTTGTAAACGGAAACGTAAGCCTCTTCATTCCGATCTTCTGAGATCACTGAGACCGGTATTTATATACAGATATTGGTGGTGCATTCTCAAATCCTTGTTTTTCTTACTTTAAGTTCGAATAGGTGGTTCCACTACTCCAGCCTTTACAGGTTCTGAGTATTGTTTAGTAACCCTTAGAAAATGCTGTCTGCTTATAGTTTAGTATTTTGACTGTTACTGGCTTCATAACCTCTGCTCCCAACTACATTCCATTTTATTTATTTCGCCCATTATTTTCTCGTTTAGGGCAAAGCATTTTGTTAGATATTGGGACCATTCGCCGCTGGCCATGGAATGATATGAAATACCTCGTTGAAGGTTTCTATTGATATTTTAAATATTGGGTTCTGCTCAACCCGGGGCCACAGGACATGAGCTGCAGCAAGCACGTTTCACTACCGTTCATGAACAGTCTCAGTCAAACCGACACTGCAATATTTTTTGTATTTAAACTGTCGGCGATTTCCAAATTTCTCTTTTCATACTTTTCTTAACGTTTGAATGTAACTAAAACTTTGATTATTTCATTAACGAATTTATTTTTGCTCTGTGCACTTCTGTACTAAATTGCGACATGGTGAACAAAGATGAGTCATCACGTTATTTTAAACGACACGTGGGTTTATTCTCACGATTATATTCGATATATTATTTTCTATACCTTCATTAATTATGTAACAGGGCCAAGAATAAGTATTCTTTCCCACAAATAGAATGACATTGCTAAACTATCTCGCCCATATTTTAGTTCTTTGTCCCAATTTAATATAATACTGTTCCGGAGGTGTCCTAGAAGATCAATATGCCTTAATATATACCATGTAAGGGAGGATTTTACATTATCAACGGAAAACACCAGGTTTTCTATGAAGAAAAGTAGAAGAAAAACACCATCGAACAGGTATTTATACAACTTGAGGGTCTGAGCATGTTAATAGATGTTTTTCCCCTAACATATTTGGAGAAGAAAGACATTACTGACGAAATACAAATCGCTCTCTTTAGAGGAGAAACGTCCTTTATCATAGTCTCTGTGTGAAAGAAAGCTACAGCAGTAGATATAATCAAAGTACAGAAGTACTGAATGGCGAAAACACAGACTGGAATAAACGGGTTGAACTGTTTCCACATGAAAGACTTGTGGGTAATAAGGCATTGCACGATGAACCTATGTATTTGAAGGTACGACATTTTGACAGGAACTGTGTGGAAAAATATAATTGAAACCAGTCCCATAGATGGATGGACATGAAATGGGGATACAGATGTCAAAGTATCATGACTCCGGCGGTCCATTTTGCTACTGACCGTTCCAAGGCGGTACCCCTATTGTCAACCCTTATATGTTTGTGATGTGCTTTTTTTACTGAATGTGTTTGTTATCACCTTTGCGTTGGAATACTTGCTGGGGTGACTGTATTTTGTGAATGCTACTCTTCTTGTTGGACGTATAACCTTTTTTTTATACGAGATTATCATCATTGATCATCGGGAGACAAACATAGCAGAAACTTGATAGTTGAGTATCGACATCGATTCCCGTCTATGTCAAAAGTATTCAGATAAAGTGCTTCTTTTCCATATATAAATCAGGCCCTTTGCTACGCTGAGGCACATGAGGCAGTCGCCTCGTTAGAAGTTTGGGTTACAACACACTGAAGTATCATCGGGAGACAAAAAACAACAACACACAAACTTGATAGTTGAGTATCGACATCGATTACCCTCTATGTCAGAAGTGTTGCTTACGTCTTTTCCATATATCCGTATCTACGCTGAGGCACACCGAGGCAACTACACAGAGGCAGTTACCATCGGTAGACATTTGGGAAGGTTACAAGACATTGAAGCAGGCATATTAATAAAATATCAATTTGGACTTAGAGGTCAGGTGAATCCTTTTGTAACCCCGTCAAGACAAAACACGCAAACTTGAAAGTTTACTAGCTAGGTCTAAATGGGGGCAATTTACGTTGCGAATTGGACGTGAACGCTAAACATGAATGCCATTTCAATTTTCGTTTCAGGTTATAATTGAGAGCATGAACATGTTCATACAAGTAGGTATTAAATATTTAATACCACGTTATTAATCAAACGTCCGGCTGTCAGTTGCCGTAAAAACCGTAAATAATTCACTTGACTTCCGTTTTGTTTTTATATACAAAGCGCCACTGCAGAATCAATATAGGTTTGTTCGATAGCGCCAAGCTCTCCACTGTCTGCGTTTAGCGAAAACCTGTGTATTATGTTGTATTATGTTGTATTATGTTGTTGCTTTTTTATTTAGTTTTTGAATAAATCAGGCCTATTATCTTTACCGAAATTGTCTTTTTTTCCGTTATGTTGACAGTTTTCTTTATCAAACAGTAACCTAAAGAGCAACAGTCTCGCGCTTTCACCAGTCAACGCACAGACAAGTGTCTTTACCATTTTTACCTTTTACAATTTAGCGATTTCTCCATATGAGCCTCATACCGCCTGTGCACAAACAATAAAATGAGGGAAAATGTGTGCCTATTCGTCAATAAAAATGAAATCTTTTAAAAACTGTCACGATGGAAAGTGGTGTACCGTACTACATGATTTTGCCACGAGCGACCTATACAAACTCTTTCAACTTTTAATTCATCTCTTGACAACGCTGCAGGTTCTCTTAATAATGACCTTCTCAACGTCAACGCTTGGTGCGACATTAATCGCATATCTGTCAATGCAGAAAAAACAAAAATAATGTATCTTGCTTCTAAAAACGAAATTAATCATGATAATGCTCCTTCTATTTAATGCAAAGATGAAACTATTACTTGTAGTTTAGAAGAAAAATTACTCGATGTTACAATTGAAAAGGCTCTCTCTTGGAATAGACAAAATAGATAAAGTTCTAAAAAAATGTAATTCATTGTTATATTTATAATCTCGCATAAAGATTTATCTTTCCACACCTATGCGTATTTTTTTTTCAATGCTTATATCTTGCCCCATCTTGATTACTGTTATGTGATATTGGAAAATTGTACTGTTTCTCCTGAAGATAAAATTGTTAGATTTCAAAAAAGAGCTGCAAGGCTTATTCTTGATAACCATTTCGAAACTCCTTCTGTTGAGCTTTTTCCCACACTCAGATGGATGACGTTTGCCGAAAGAGTTAAATTCCAAAAAGAAATACTAAAGTTTAACACATTTAATGATCAAGCGCTTGCTTATCTAAGTGACTTATTCACTCTAACTTTAATGTCACCATTACGTGGTCCGAGTATTAACTTTCATACCCAATCCATCCCCTTCTCCAAGAAGCGAAAACGGGGTTGGCTTGGGTATGAACTAAAACATTAATTTCAGCAAGTATTGTAAAATTAAAACATTTAATTAATAGGCAATTTGAAACAGATTATCGATTTTTTTTCCAGTAAGAACTGTTTTAAACGTGTTTTATTGTCGAAATATCCATTAAAAATCTCGCTAATATAAGCTTTCCCATCGCTAAATGGATTTAAGGCGAGATCACGTAATGATACGCGAAATTTAAGATCATCGACCATCAAATCTACAACTATATTCACCCTAATAGTGAGTTTTTCAGAAACTCGTTGTCTATTCTGGCGTGTGGAACTCACTTCCTTACCATATAAAAATGCCCAAACTACGGTTTCCTGTTAGGGCCGATGGTAAGATGCGATGGTCGATAGTAAGATGCGATGGTCGATATTAAGATGCGATGGTCGATAGTAAGATGCGATGCTCGATGGTAAGATGCGATGGACCATCGGCCATCGCATCTTACCATCGACCATCGCATCTTACCATCGCATCTTACCATCGACCATTGTATCTTACCATCGAACATAGCATCTTAGCATCGCATCTTACCATCGACCATCGCATCTTACAGTCGCATCTTACCATCGATCATCATATCTTACCATCGCATCTTATCATCGACCATCGCATCTTACCATCGACCATCGCCTTATGACACACGTGATACGGCCACTCTTGGTATCGAACTTGACCAAGTTTTCCATTCCAAAATATTGCAAACAAGTTTTTGTGGGCGAGTGTGGGGTGCATACACTGGAGGAATACGTGAAACATAATTATATAAAGGAAAGCGGACACATTTCACAATCACACTAATTGATTATAACTATGCATAAAACATGCAGTGCCTTATTTTTTAAGGTCAAGCATCCTTATAGTTTACTAGTTGTCTGAGGGTCAAAAGAAACATTAAGAGCATGGTGGCGGTCTGGAATTTATCTAGTCAATCCACATACAGTTTTTAGATCCAGGATTTAACAAGGATGTCGCAAGCAATTCAGGGTTGGTGATCTTTTTTGTTTTTTTGAGGATTTATAGAGGCGCGCGTCCTGCCACATTTTCTCTGCCCACTGGAACCTACTCAAACCCAGACACAGAAGGGTGACAATGCCAAGTTTGTTGTAATTCTGATCCGAATTCCGAAGTTTGAAGTCTGATAGATTGCACGCATCTATAGGTGAGCTATAATTTCGTAATAAGGCCAAACAAAAAAATATGTGTGTTTAGGCAGGGCTCTATATTTCAATTTTCATCCCAGGTTTAGGGTAACATGCCAGTAAATAGTAGATAGGGTAGGTACGGATTTATTTTCATATATATTTTATTATATATATACATATATATATATAGGAACATAGCACTTTTACGGTGTCCTGTTAGGGCCATGTTACCATCGCATCTTACCATCGACGATGCGATGGTCGATGATAAGATGCGATGGACCATCGACCATCGCATTTTATCATCGACCAACGCATCTTACCATCGGATCTTACCATCGACCATCGCATCTTACCATCGACCATCGCATATTACCATAGCATCTTACCATCGACCATCGCATCTTAGCATCGCATCTTACCATGCATCTTACTTAGCATCGACTTATCAATTCTCATGCTGATCAAGACCTCTCGATTTCCGTAGAAAAAGATCTAGGTTGATGGTCAATGGTAAGATCACATCTGTGCAGTAACAACATCGAACATGTAACAGAGTGCCGTTGACATGGTTGAGAAAAAAAAGTGAAGTGTAAAGAGTCACACAACTATATGGTTACCTTTTGTCTAAATAATGCATATACTACGAGAAATTTAAGAAAAGTTACAGTTGTGAAAAATCACCAAAATCATCGAAAAACTAGCGCTTATAGAAAACGTACCATCGACAAACTAGTGAGTAATTCAACAAACCAGCGCATATACATCTACACACTTGTCTAGATTTCAGTGAAATGAGCATTTAAGACGATAAATAAAATACATATTTCGGCACATACTAATGCAGTATGTCATTGCACACAACAAGTGTAAGGATACAGCATTTAGACAAACATATTTAGAAGAAATGTAATAACATCATATACCGTACATGTTTTGCCTTGACTAATTTAATAAAGGGAATAAACATATAAAACATATAGTTACATGTCGTCAAAGTTATCAGAGTTTAAAGCAAAGAAGAAAATGCAACTTAACTTTAGAAACAATTGAAACATCGTAAAAATACTGCGTTTGTTTACATTTGCAATGTCAATTCAATCCCACGAGAGACTGGTTCATTCTACAAAATAGTGTGTTAATATCTACAAACTCAATCTCGATTCGCAATTTACCCACAGGGGTATATATTGATCTAACGGGAACCACACTAGATGTATCAGTTTACGCGATCGTGATACCGCGTGATGATTAGTTACCATTTCATTTATATGATTACCGATCCATAGAAAAATCGACCGTAGACGAAGCTGATGGTATATGAATTGAAATTGGAATTAACAATGTTGTATTGGCTTTCGTCGACGCATCTGTCCGATAGATATCGTCAAGTTGATATCAGTGGCGAAGGTGAAATTGTGTAGTTCTGTAGTTGGCATTTAATTAAATAGAGTGGATTTTAAAAGCACGATTCTTAGTGAATATTTTATTATTTTGAAAATGGTATTTTTTGACAAAACATAGTTTTTTTTATTATGACGACGAAACACTGAATTTATTTATTCAAAACGGATTCTGTGTCGACGATTTTAATAAATAACACTTAATATTAACTAGATGTATGATATAAATAATAACATCTGCTCAGAATGGACACCAAGAAAGACTTTAACAAATTTGCGACGAATGTGTTTGGAGAAGAATTCGGAAAGAAACAATTTAACAATGTAAGCTTGTCGGATGGTGCCCATCCAAGTCCACTGGAAGTAAATGTTGACGATGAAAGAAACTCTTTGGTTTCTGATTCTGGATTTGACAGTTTGCACGATAAAGAAACAAATACTGGTTTGACAAACAGGAAACATAGGGAAACCGCGAAAGATGCAAACTTGGACGACAATGCTAAGCATGATACCAGAGTCCGAAAGAAATCAAGGGAAAATGTGCCAAAGAGAAAGAAACAAACTAAATTTGCCGGACTGTCAAATGCGGATGTGATAGATGACCACGCAATTGCGCTGGATGTTTTTGACAACAATAAAAAGCAAAACATAGCTTCTGATTCCGGACTAATCATATTGACTGAAAAAGATACAAATCGTTATTTGACAAAGAAGAAATCTAGAAAAGTCATTTCCATAGATTTAAAAGAAGAAGAAGATGACAGGCATGAAACTAAAACCCGAAAGAAATCAAAGGAAAAACTGTCAAGGAGAAAAAAATTAAATCAAACTGGCGTATTGCTAGATGATATGGGTTTACAAAATGTCTCCCTAAATCCACTGGACGGAAATGTTTACGACAAAAAACAAGATTTAGACAAAAATCATAAGGAAATCATTAATATTTCAGTAGATGTTAAGGATGAACATGGCAATAATCATGATAGTAGACGCCGAAAAAATTCAAAGGAAACTGTACCGAAGAAAAAGAAACAATATAGAGCTATCGGATTGTTTGACAACGATGCCGCAGATTCCCACCCAAGTCCGCTGGACGTAATAGTTTACGATAAAAAGCACAATTTAGTTTCTGAACCAGGATTCGGAGGCTTGACTAAAAAGTCAAAAGAAACAAAGAGAAAACCATTAAGTTATCAAGATAAACACATTGAACTAAGCTTTGACAGAGATTCTGGAAATGGTAGTCAATGTTCTAACCACAACGATGACAGTTTACTGTCAAAAATGGCGCCGTTACAGAACAAACACTTGATAGGAGCGTATGAATCCGACAGCGATTTCGAGTTGACCTACTTCTGTGTGGACCACATGCAAATGTGTAAATCACGCTCAGAAAAACACAAACATCGAAATTGCAATTATGATATATTAGATCGCAGTCGTTCTCCTTTGTTCACATCATCGCTGTCAGGGAGTTCAGGTATGCATACTATTATATTAATTCAATATTAAAACAAATTAACCCATTCGTTGGTTTATTTACTCGTGTCATTGACTAAGCAGTTAATGTGTACGTATCAATCGAGATAATGTTAAAACCGAGCAAAAAATGTTAGAGTCTCCCTCTCTGTTGCCTTAGAGGTAGCATTTATCATTCAGACATGTATATTTTGGCCGGATAAAGAAGTCTTTTTATTCGGCAGTATTTAATAAAGCCAAAGCAACCGAACTGCATTGAGGTTTATAGCACGTACATTTTTTGACGTCATAAAACTTCTTGAAGAAAAAATATACGACAGCGTCCACGTGAAGCGTGTCATTAATAGATCAAACTAGTAAACCATACAGAAAATATGGATGATATATGTGATAAATAGAATAATATGGCAGTGCATTGAACTATCAAACGTATTAGGCTCGTCATGAAAAGGAGCATAGCTCGATATCGCCACGCCATGTTTAATGTCATAAGATTTGCTTAATAAAACAACGAGAAAACTAATCTTATAGAAACCAGAAACCATGCTTGAAAGCAATATGAACTGCGTGGATTGTCGAACACAGTATTTGGATGGACACTTTTCAGATGACCACTTCAAATATGGCGTGATGGTTTGCCACTAACCGCAGATAAATCTGAAAATCTTGCCCAGAGCGTTTACTTCCCACGATTTATCGTTAGACGACATAGTTTAATTTCGTAGTTTCAAATGTTTTTCAATTCTTTCCCAATAAACTTTCAATGGCAGAGGTGTTGCACCTTGTATTTCTTATTATGAACTGACTCAACAATAAATATAGATCTAAAAAAGCAGCATTCAAGGACGACAGTCAACCGAATCTGCAACCCTTCTGCCTTATTTGTATGTGTTGCTTCCAAGGGATCACCTTTGTAGTTTTTATTGACATTCATACAAGTTTAATATTGTGTGGCGGCTGTAAAAAGTAGTTTTTACTATAAATTAGTAGTGCTATTATATACTAGTCCTTTGGGATCATCAAGCCTACATGGCTTTGAAGTAGAATACTACATAAGCCGGAGCTGGAGTGTGTGAGAGGTGCTTCACATGATATTACCTCTCGTGCACAGACTCAATTATACCAATATCCTATTTTTTGTATGTTGCTTCTTAACAGATCCTCAGATTCAGTATTTAAGTTTCTTTTGTTCCAGGTAGTTTTGCCGGATCAAATAGAGAATACGCGCCGAGTCTATTCTCGACCCAGGCTACGGAGACGTTGAAGAAGATGTACGATTACTCCGGTGTCATGATCCACGATAGGGAAGATCTGAAAGAACATCTGTGTGCCAGAAAGGCTGAGATAGAGGAGGAAATGTATTCATTTATGGAAGATTTCATCGAACTTATTCTTAAGGTACCTCACTGATTCTTTTATCCATACTGTTGTTTTTATTTACGAATTTCAATTTATGCTATTACACCAACGGTCTGTATGAACTATCCTAATACACTCGTACTATTAGTCTCGTTTTAAATATCTATATATAACCGTTAGCCGAGTGCACATTTTCCCGTATTTTAAGGGTATTAACATACAAATAGACGAGGACGATTAATCGTGTATCATATCATTATTTATTGTCGATGGTAAAAGCATTAATTCACTTGCATTTCGGGAAGTAGAAAAGTACTAGGTTCAAGGCGCACCAAACCTCACACTTACCCTACTGTCATCCCAATAAAACGGGAAAGGGGGAAATAAAGAAATCCCCGCCATGAACTATTCTCTAACCAACAAAGCAGCATTAATATGCAATATAAGTAAAACACAAAGATGCTCGTGTATATATAAATACAAAAAAACAATATCCATGAAGCCACAAAGAAGGTACTCAGTGACTTGGCAGAAGCCAGAGCAACAAGAGAATAAATCATTGAGGGCACGACACGACAAGATTGCAGACAAACACCAAACGTCACCGTCCTTTAGGTAGACGTCATCATAGGGTACACATCCTGTCCGGTCATCGCACAATTAAAGAGGAAATCAAAGCGGCGAACTGTAAGCATGCAGTGCGTTGCAAAATGATAGGGATATAACCTCTTTTGATAAACCTTTTAACAAGTTTAACAAATATAGCATGGAAGAGATCATGACCAAGGGTCTTACGAATTTTTTAACCAGTCTATTACATGTTTTACATTCTCAATGAACCTTTCCGAAATACTAATTCAGTGATATTTCAGTGTATAAACCTTTGATCTTTTACGGGCTGTAGTACGCCTTTTCCACGTCAGTGCTTTTGTCATTCATAGCATGATCGGTTGCCGCTTTTGGTAATGTAATGTGTGTACGTTTGTTGCACCATTACGCAATTTAAGTATAAACAGAGGGTTTGTCTCAGTTTTATTTATTTATTTTTTCATTGATTTATTTATCATTTTTCAGTCATTTACTTTATTGATTTGAAACATCTGTTATATTTTGCCTGATCTATTATCCTGTCTATCGATAGAGGATATGTGTTGGTTTGGAGTGAATATAAGATTTAACTCAAATATTTTGCTCGTGCTTTATTTAATTTCATCTCGAAGTGAAAAAACTCAAATGTTTTCGCTTGTGTTAATCTCACTCAAATATTTGGGTTTTATCACTTCGAGATGAAAATAAATTCTATAAAGCACGAGCGACAATATTTGAGTTTTTTCACTTAAAATATTTCTATATTTACGACAAACCAACACATATTACACAATTTTGAATTGTATTTCTTTACTCGCCATAACTTTTAAAATACTTGAAAATTAAATCAATTGCACGTGAATGTGGATTAGTCATGGCATTTTATCTAAATTCCATTTAATAACCTGCGCATTAATTTGGTAGGCTTGAACGTATATATAACTACTTTTAACGTGTTTCATGTTCTCGTCCTTACCCTTTTCAATAAATGTGTTTCATTATGTTGTTTCTTTTTGGACTATAACCACTGTCTCATTCATCTACATTTTATAGAGACCAGATAATACAATATCAGCTCAAATGCGTTATATTAGTTTAATATTACATGATTCACAAAAAAAACAATGAAATAACGCATCATGCAAAGTAGCTATGCAACTCATGCAAGTCAATATATACAAGCCATGCAAACCTTTCTTTTCGAAAATGTCAAAGTCATGCAATACACGAGTGATATTAAATAATTTACAAATAGACGAAACTACAATTAAAACCATGTTGATACAATAACATTGATGTTAAAAATGCATGAAATGTTCTAGAAAAACAAATATTTAGTGAGTAATATACAATACTTCGTCTAATTTTAAAGATGAGTTTTTCACATAACTACTGTCAGTCGGACATCGAGTGTTAAAAGCTACCTAAGTGCTATCTAATTAAGAAATTAATAAAACATAGAATGTCAAAGGAGCCGCGCTTTGACATTATAATCATCTCATCAATACGTTATAAGAGCACAATTAAGTAGGACCATGGTGTGACCTAATTCATGATATCAAACAATGCATCAGTCAGATAATAATAAAAACGTTCCACCATGAACATTTGTCCTAGTAACATATTTGTATTTTTATTATGTTTAACGGTTCGATGGTTGTTTTTGTTATATGTTTTATCCATTTTATACTGGTAAATCACCTGATTGAGGTTAAACACTAATACAATTGCATGTTTTGGCGAGTTTCATGTCTGTGGTTTTCCCCGGTAATGGTCAGAAGTGTGCTGGAAAATATACATAACAAACATGAACGATAAAAAACAACTGTTTACATAATGTTATTAGAATCAACTTTAGGAACTGTCCCGTTTTATTGGGATGACAATACGGAAAGAGTTAGGTTTGGTGCACCCTCGCACCTGGTTTAAATCCTAAGCGGTATTTTGCCACTGGCCGTTCCAATGCACTTGTTCTTGTTTTAATGCGTGTTTTTTGGTTGACTGTTCTGTGAAAGCTACGTTTCATGTTTGACGTGTATACCTTCTCCCAGTTTGACGTGTATACCTTCTCCCAGTTTGACGTGTATACCTTCTCCTAGTTTGACGTGTATACCTTCTCCCAGTTTGACGTGCATACCTTCTCCTAGGAACTTTTAACAAATGCACAGATAGCCTACTCTACCGTGGTACTCTATTGTCAAGCCTGTTATGGTTGTTTTGTCTCATACTCTGCCTTAAAATTCAAATCCGACGTATTTGTTTGTTTAAAAATGCGTGTTGATCCCTTTTTGGATCATCAAGCCCATTCTTTGTGGCTTTTAAGTTGAATATCGCTTAAGCCGGAGCTAGGAGGCGTGATAGGTGTTGCACTTTACATTACCTCTCATGAACAGACATAATAAAACCGAGTCTGCTACTGCTATCTATTGTTTGTGTTTGTTGGTTCCAAGGGATCACCTTTTCTGTATTTATTGCATGCCCGCGTTCTGTGAATGATATACATCGTTTTCGATTGATTTTTGCATCTACTGTTTGGTACAACAGTGCTTTTATGATTTAAAATTCATATACAGAAGGTAATTTATTTGTGTTTTGTTTACAAAGAATACTGCATACAGAATGAACGTGCCAAGCATGTCCCGGAAAATAATCCAGATTGCTATGAGTAATAGCCACTAATTTATTTTGCTTTTATTTAAGAATTATATACTTATTGTTATTATATTACACACTAACTCATACACTAAAAATAACTTTAATTTTGATATTGTTAATTAACCCCAATTCGATGTCGATGTTCCCCGAGCAACTTCTTATGGGGTGTATGTGTCTCAACATATTCTTTTATCTAGAGCTTGTACTCGAGTTGAGGACTTTAATATTCGTAATATTTGTATAACTAAAAAGCTACTCCATCAGGGTTACCGTTACCATAAACTTCGTAAAACCTTTGCAAAATGTTATTTATCATAACCCTGATCTTCTTTCCAAATATAAAAGTAATTTAGGAACTCTTCTGCGACAAGGACTATCACAACCTGACTTCTTTAGTGACGTGATTTACAAACTTCGTAAGATCCTTGGTCAAGATCACTTTCATACTATCTTTGTTAAACTTGTTAAAAGGTTTATCAAAAGAGGTTATGACCCTATCATTTTGTAACGCACTGCATGCTTGGTGGTGGACCCATTTACAGTTCGCCACTATGCTTTCCTCTTTAATTGTTCGATGACAGGACAGGCTGTGGACCCTATGATGAAATCTACCTAAAGCCCAAAAGGACGATAGCGTTTTAAGTTTGTCTGCAGTCTTGTCCTGTCGTGCCCTCAATGGTTTATTCTCGTGTTGCACTGGTTTCTGCCAAGTCACTGTGTCCATTCTTTGTGGCTTTCTAGGCTATTGTTTTTTTGGTATTTATATGTACACGAGCATCTTTGTGTTTTACTTATATTGCCTTTTATGCTGCCTTGTTTGTTAGAGAATATAACCTTGTGGGGATTTGTTTTATTTACACTGTCCCGTTTTATTGGGACAATAGGGTCATAATGAAGTTTTTTGCACGCTAGAACCTGGGTTTTACCCCCCAGCGGCCTTTTGCTACTGCCCGTTTCAAGGCGGTAGCCCTATTGTCAACTCTCAAAGAAGTCCACACGATGGTCTGGAGTAAAGTTTCTTTAAAACTTTTGACATCAAAACGAGGTGTGGACAACAAAAAATCATCGGCCTCTGATTGGTCAACTTCAGTTTGTTATGGAAATCCATGGGAATCACCCCCTACGTCACGACGGCGTCAACAATTACGTGACGTTACGCGCAATGTTGTGCAATAAAACTACTCCAAACATAGTGAGGGGAGCACGATTAATGCTAAAAATTAAATTTTAAACATCATTTTGTAAGATTATATTATGTTTTTAGAGAAACTACAATAAAACGAAGTTTATTGTATATTTAATAAGGACGTACACACATCCCATTGAAACAAATGTTGCGCGTAATTCAAGATAATTAATTTACAATGCTTAGTACTGGTTCTACCCAGGAAGCCATCGAGAGTGATTCATCTAAGTTGCAATAACTTGTTTCGCAATCGATGTAAAAGAAATATGTTTAAACTAAAAAAAACTACATAATAAAATTGTTTTCTGATCAATTTTTGACAATAAAATAATGATTTTCACATCTATTAATCGTTAAAAAAGACGAAAAAAATACTTTTATACTGTAGGTTAAGCCAGCCACCGTAAAATGTCGAATTGAAATCTTGGTGCTTAGCAAATTTTAAATAGTATATATGAATGAATGTTTGTCCTGTCCTTATGCATCTTAGTTAGCAGGAGTGGTGTGTGCATTTATTCGTTATTAATTTATCATTCCAGAGGAAACAAGACGTTCTGTCTAAGATAGAGAATCTTCACGACAAGAACCTCATGCATGCCACAGAGCAGAACCCACACGTCCATAGGTATAGGCACGAAGCACGAATGGCGTATCAGGCCCTTCAGGTAATTTACTTTTATTATTTATATATCCGTCACAGGGACAACCCAAACATCCATGGTTTCGGCATGAATTACGAAGGCAAATCAGGCCCAAGAGGTAATTTATCTTATTATTTATATACACTCACAGTAACGAACTCACGCATCCATGGTCTCGACATTAGTTACGTAGAATTAGGTGTATATAACAGTGTAGTATAGGCATTTTTTTGATTATGCGTTTCTTTTTCCTTTCAGTATATATATTTATATCACCTTTATTATATTTCTGTTTACATGAATCTTTAGTTGAAACTGACCTCAAAGCAAATTAACATTGATTAGAATATAGCGAATTTTATTTCATGAATCGCAAGATTGTTCTAGAACATGCACCATTTGTAAACTTTGATCTTGTGAAAAAACATTTAATTATGCAATAATGACCTCAAATCAAATTATGTTGATTAATATATAACGAATTTTATCTCTGAAACCCACGATTTTCCTAGGACAGTGCCCATTTGTAAACTCTGATCTTATGAAAAAACG
Organism: Cyrtodaria siliqua; assembly: GCA_037043455.1. Classification (NCBI taxonomy): domain Eukaryota; kingdom Metazoa; phylum Mollusca; class Bivalvia; order Adapedonta; family Hiatellidae; genus Cyrtodaria; species Cyrtodaria siliqua. The sequence goes on from JAWPHD010011582.1 coordinate 72,894, forward strand.
TTTGATAATGCAATAAAATACCTTCTTATAACATTTAGCTAAATCAGGATTAAAGAGACAAGCACTAAATAAAAAAATAAACATCCCACAAGGAAAAATAAATACGCGAATATGTTTATAAAACTATACAGAAAAACAGAATATCAAAAGCACATCTATTTAGCTTGTAAATAAATACTGAAAAGGTGATCCATTGGAAGCAACAAACACAAACAAGAGAAAAAAGTATCAGATTCGGTTTTATTGAGTCAGTTCATGAGAGGTAATTATAAGATGCAACACCTCTCTCGCCTCCTAGCACCGGCTTAAGCGATACTTCTACATTAAAGAACACAGAATGGGATTGATGTTCCCAAAGGACCAGTAATTAATAACACTACTGATTTGTTGTAAACCTTCTCGCCTCTCACCGCTGCGGGTTCGAATCCCACCGGGAGTTCAACTTGTAAGTGAGAACGTGTCGATTCTTACGGATGGCGGGAGGTATATAGTACTGGTTCTACCCAGACAAAAATGGGGTGGTCTGCCTCTACTACAAAAAAATCCAAAAAAACGTGGCCTAAAATATGTTAAAAAATACGTAAAACACCATAGAAACAAACACGTTTTTAGTGGTTTTTTTTATTGACATATCCAAAAAACGCAGTCATATGTGTGTATTATCAGCCTTAACTGTTTCTCCAAGTGTCCCGGGCAATATCCTGTCCTTTGTTCCCAAAATTCATTTTACAAACTCTAAAACAATGATTTCCTTAAACTATTACTTAATAAATACTGAAAAGTGGATCCCTTGGAAGCAACAAACACAAACAAGAGATAAAATAATAGCACCGGCTTAAGCAATATTCTGCTTTAAAGCCACACATATTGGGCTTGACGATCACAAAGGACCAGAAAGTAATAACACTACTGATCTGTAGTCCGGGCAACTTTTTTACTTAAATCGTTTAAATAATAAAACACTTTTTTTTCTCTAACTCTTTTCGTTTAACGTCGGTGTTTAGCAACGATAATTTTGTTAAATAGTGTATGGTCGGTTTTGGAATATATTAATAGTTATCCCTATTTGTTTCCGTTTAATCTTTTGAATTTCTCGTTCAGCAAACAGAAAATATCGTCGAAATGCAAGTCGTGTTTATTTTATTATCCTCATTCATTGATACTGCGTGAATTATTAATTAATCTGAGGGAGTATCGTTCATTATATTTACTAAATTGGTTTCTAGTCTGACTCTAGTTATGTTTGAAAGTTTTACATCGCCTTTTACGTGATAATACCTTTTACAGGTCAAGGAAACTATCGATCAAGTGAGCTATCGCTAGCTTTGTAGTTGCTGTACATTCACCGCCTATTGTTCATGATCGACGATTTTATAAGGGCAAATACGTACCAAAAAGAAGATGGAGTAGTATATATGTTTTAACCAGAGGAGTCGAGTTTTATTAAAAGAATTGTTTGTTCTGTGCGTGTTTGTGGTTGACTGTGGTCATTGAATGCTACATTTCCTGTTCGACTTTTATATCTACTTATAATGTCGAGATACATCAAGATAATAAGAGTCGAGCACTAAATGAAAATAAATATTCCAAAAGACAAGACAGCATCCGAGTATGTTTATTAAACTATACATAAAAACAGAAAAACAAAAGCACATATTTTTAGTTTGTAAACCTTCTCGCGTCTCACCGCTGCAGGTTCGAGTCCCACTGGGAGCTCAACTTATAAGTGAGAAAATGTCGATTCTTACAGATAGCGGGATGTATACAGTATTGGTTCTACCCAGAAAAAATAGGGTAGTCTGCCTGAACCATAAAAATATCGACCGTGTTATATGGCCTAAAGTATACCAAAAATTACGTAAAACACCATTCCAATAATTTTGTTTAGCTTTTTATTTATTCACATACCTAAAAAAACGCAGTCGCATAGGATTATTATCTCCCCACGTCTTCTGACCAATATCGTGTCCTTTTCGGTTAACGTGGATGTTTAGTAACGGTAATTTTTGTTAAGTTGTGTATGATCAGTGTTGAATTGAATTGAATTGCATTGGGATTTAAAGGCGCACCAACACATGAAAAGGTTATATGGCGCCCAACAGGCATGAACATGCCAGGCTCATCTTCCATGTACAACGAGATAAAATATGGAAAATGGGCCTAGAACCTTGTTGAAATACATTAATAGTTATTCCGTGTTTTGTTTCCATTTAAAGAACATGTTGATCTTTCGAATTTCTAGTTCAGCAAGCAGAACAAATCGTTTGAATGCACGTTATGTTTATTTTATTATGGAGTGCGTGGTCCAGTGGTAGAGCGCCGAACTCCTGATCGAGAGGTCGTGGGTTCGATCCTCCGTCGCGGCAATGTTATGTATCCTTGAGCAAGATAATTAATCCACATTGCTTAGTACTGGTTCTACCCAGGAAGCCATCGAGAGTGATTAATCTAATTTGCAAGAACTCGTTTTTCAATCGATGTAAAATAAATATTTTTAAACATAAACATATTATCCTCATATATTCGAACTGCATGTATTATTAATAGATCTGAGGCATTAACTTTCATTATATCTACTAGACGGAGAGTGATTGTAGTTATGCTTGAAAGTGTTTCATTGATATTTACTTCATAAACGTTAACAGTTCAAAGGAAACTATCGATCAAGTGGGCTATCGATAGCTTTGAATTTACTGTACATTCACCGCCTATTGTTCATAATCTAGGATTCTGCAAAGGCAAATGCATAGCAAGATACAAGATGGAAGCTTTTAGTAACCAATTAAGGGCCCCCGAGGGGCAAGTAATTTAGTACATTGATAAAATACTACCACAACAGTAATTTTATAGTACTTTTAATGACTATTCTAATACACCTGCACTATATAGCCTAGTTTAATATATTGAACGATATATCACTGCAATGTTTGCAACGTTAGGAGAATAAGCATTGTGCATTGCGCATTACGCATTGTAACGTATGCAACGTTAGGAGAGTAAGCAAAGCAATGCGAAATATTTCAGATGTGTGCGTTATTTTCACATTTTAGGAGTATCAGAATAGAAATAGAACATCGTTTACGGTGAATTATCTATAATATATCACGGTTTGTCGTTCAATTGTAAACAATAATTTTACTCGCACTTCGGGCTCGGGAAATTAATGTTTACAATTGAACTCCAAACCGTGATATATTAAACGATAATTCACAGTAAACGATGTTCTATTTCTTAATTAATGTTGTTTGTGCTTTTCAAATGACTGCATTAAATAGGAACTTGGTGCTTTCACAATTTTTATATTTTCATAAGATAATAGCCAAGTAAGTCGATTACGTAGCAAAAAGAATGAAGTGTAATATATATTTTTAAACCAAAGCAGTAAATAACTACTGAAAAGGGGATCCCTTGAAAGCAACAAACACAAACAAGAGATAAAAGTAGCAGACTCGGTTTTATTGAGTCTGTTCACGAGAGGTAATGTAAAGTGCAACACCTCTCACGCCTCTTAGCACCGGCTTAAGCGATATTCTACTTTAAAGCCACAAAGATTGGGATTGATGATCTCAAAGACCAGTAAGTAATAACACTGCTGATTTGTAGTCGGGCGACTTTTTACGGCCGCCACACAGCACTAAACAAACGCTAGTGTGAATGTCAATATCTACTGAAAAGAGGAATTATCTCAAAGGACCAGTAAGTAATAACACTACTGGTTTGTAGTCGGTGCGACTTTAAAGTAAAGTTATTATTCAAATTCAAATTATGTATATGTTATATTTGTAGAAATTATTGTGTGTTTTTTTGTATGGTGTTTTACGTCATTTTTAACACATGTAAGGTTATGTATGACTGTCAATTTGTTTGTGGTGGAGGCAGACCATCCATTTTTCCTGAGTAGAACCAGTACTGTACACCTCCCGCCATCCGTAAGAATCGACACTTCAGACATGAACATGACAGCAATACATTATTTATTATATATCTTAAAATCGCTCTAGTATGTAAAATTCTAGTGACATAAATTAACAATGAACCCAAAACGATATATTTGTTTATGTTTGTTTTGTGTCTTTTAAATCCGGTTTGCCTTTTATAAAACGTCCACGGATGTAAAGCCTTTTGGGGATATAGACATTTGTGTTATGAAACACTAATACTAATGTATCGGCATTGTCCAATTGTATGGGGCATTTAACTAATATATATGCTTTCTGTGACAGTATTAGCAGTCTTTGATCGCGTGGAATATAACTATGTCTCCCTTCTCCTTTCGGTTATGGTGTGGTTCAGTGGAACGCACGGTGGATTTAAAATCTTGAGGACTCGGGTTTAGTTATCACCGGTGCCGCTGAGTGTTGTTGGTGTTTTCTTCGGCAAGAAATTTTTCCATAGCCTCGTCCGCAGAATGTGAGAACGTAAACCAGGCGGTCTTATTTATCGGAGTCTGTATACCATATGCAGAACCTTTGGAATATATTCGTCAGACGGGGTTCCTGGATTCCTATACATCCTTCCCTTTTACTGAAGTGGCTCAAAATAACATATAATGTATTGATGAGCCGTTAAGCGAGATTCGGTTAGTTTCTAATTTAATTGAGGGATTGATTTTATTCCAAATAGTATGGCATGCAAGCATTATACACCATATCGTTACACTACTTATCCATCTAAAGTATATATAAATTCACAAATTAATAATACTAATTGTTAATTTCAGCTGCCTTCTTCTTTCGACGATTTTAAAAAATACAAGGAAATCATATATACTGCCAAAGACAAAGCAGAGACTCTGGAAGAAATTGGCAGGAAATTACATTCATCTGCTACACGATGGGCTTATGAATTTAGACCTTCTCCCGATGTAGAAAGAACAATGGATCTTAAATATATAGGTCACGTGACATCTATCCCCGATATACCAATTATTCCACCATTTCTGTCAGTCAACAGGATAAATGAAGATGCTAGTACTGGTAACGTAGAAGACGCATCCGTACCAACTTTTGAACAGTTTACATGTATAGAAGGAGCGCAGAGTAATGGCATACCGAGCTGTGGATTTACTGGTTGTGCATATGTCACAACGGAGGCTTTGCTATTAGCAGACTGGAATAATGGCTCAATAAAAATGTATAACAAAATAGGTGTTGTAATGGACAAGTTGGAGTTTGAAAAGAGTCCGTGGGATGTCACACGAGTTTGCGATGGGCAAGCTGTTGTTACGGTCCCAAATTTACAGACTGTGTTTTTCGTTGAGTGTGACACACACTTACGTATTGTGGAGTCCTTCAATACAAAATGCGAATGTTTTGGTATTTGCAAGCTGAACGACAATTTTGCTATAGCATGCGACCCATGGTGCAAATCACCATCAGTGAGAATATTCACAAGAAAAGGTGTACTACTGTCTTGCTTTCAGACCAACAGTGATGGCGAACAATTGTTTAAATGCCCGATGCACGTGTGCGTGGACTATTTCAACACGGCCATTTACGTTTCAGACGCTACCGCGAATTGCGTGTTTGCATTCTCGGTTACTGGTAGCATCAAGTTTGTTTATCAACACCCAGAGCTGCATTATCCAACAGGTGTTGCAACAGACAGAAATAACTGCCTATACGTGTGTGGAAAAGAGTCTGCAAACATTCAACAGATATCAAATAGTGGGACAATAATGGACGTCGTCGTCAGGCAGAGAAATGGCATACAATGCCCACGCGCAATATGCTGTCATCCGGACGGCGGGCATTTGATCATAACAGATTTAGAAGGACCCAATGCAAATGGATATTTGAAGAAAGCGTTACAGTGAAATGTTTCAGCAATTGCTGCTCACCTCATTGTCGATATACACTCAGTACATTTGAAAACGCAACACTTTGTATTTTTTAAATTTCTAGAGTGGAATTGAAATCCTTTTGCATAATAAGTTTTAACTGAAAGAAGCAGAGCAAAATCAAACATCTTGCGTTTTCAAATGCACTGAGTATATAAATGAAATATCAAGATAATTGTGTACAGATTATCGTCCAAAGGAGGTAAATGCTTATAGTGTTTAATGGTTTTTAATACGTTCTGCGTTTGGAAAAATGACCAAAATCAAATTGAAAGTAGGCGGAACTCATTAATAACAAACATTCTATAATATTTCTTCTTAACTTATAGAAGTGTTTGTTTAGGTTAACATTTTAGTTTGTATTTATGTAGTGCCAAATTAATTGATGAATATGTCTATGAATGTTGCAGTGTGGCGGCAGTAAAACGTCTCCACCCGCTTGCAATCAGGACTGTTGTTCATTCGATCTTTGGAGATCGCGGAGTCCGATACTTATATTTATATATCTATTTTACATTTTCAAATGTTTACTTACATAAATTTCGATTCGGTGGTTCCACTACTTCGGCCGATAAAGGCTCTGGGTATTGTGTAACCACGCATAGTGTATGTTGTCTGCTTTTTAAGTCTGTTGACTGTTACTTGTGATGCGCAGGCTTCAAACCGCAGCTCTCAAATTTGTTTATTTCGCTCTTCGGAGCATAGGATTTTGTTAGATACTGGGACCAAACGCCGCTGGACATGGAATAATGACAGCAACAGTAGCATGTCATCCGCCATATGCAGGTGTAGGAACCCTAAACCTAAAAACGGTCATAAATGTGTGACTGTCATAAATGTAATAAAATTTTACCATAAACGTGAAACTTACCGTAGATGTGAAAACCCCTTGCCATAAATGTGAAAACTACCTGGTGATAAATCTAATACAATTTTACCGTAAACGTGAAAACATTTTTTTACCGTAAACGTGAAAACATAGCAACGGTAAACGTGAAAACATTTTCCTCAACTCTTTTCTCTTTCTGTAACAATAGGAAATATTGTAAAAACAATAGTTAATATCGTCACATATCGATTGTGTTACTATTTTGTCACTAATTAGCTTTTATGCGCACGTTTTGAAGAAAAAAACGGGTCGTATGTCGCGCAGAGCGGGCGGCTGTCGGCTGGAAGGATTGGTTTCCGTTCATTTAAAAGAGAACGCCTACATGGATTTTCATATTTGGAGACTATGTTTACGACCACAATATTCGTTTATGGACATACTATCTGGGCCATTTGTTGCCAATCTAAAGCTAGAGTTATATAGCCCTTTGATTTTTGAAAAATTAGGAATTTTGCAGTTTCCGCTCAATACCTTAACATTTATAATCCAATATTATGGGACCTTCGGGACTTTGTTTATGGGCATACTATCTAGACCAGGTTCGATGACCAGCTAGATCGCACTTATAATGCCGTGAGTTATGGCCCTTCGTTTTAGAAATTTGATGATTTTTGCGGTGTCTGCTCAATAACTTTGACATTTATATTTCAATATTGATGAAAGCTTTGATCTTTTAAAACTGAACAGTTGTTGCAATGTCCTCTCAGTAATCTAATTTTGATGACTTTTCCCACATATTGTCTTGGGCATCAAAGTACATAACTAGAAATGTGTTAAATACAAAAGGAGCATAAATAATAAATACTGATAAAGGTGATCCTTTGGGAGCAACAAACACAATTAAGAAAATAAAGCAGCAGACTCGGTTTTATTGAGTCTGTTCATGAGAAGTAATGAAAGAAGCAACACCTTTCATGACCCCTAGCACCGGCTTAAGCGGTATTCTACTTCAAAGCCATCCATATTGGGCTCGTTGGTCCCAAAGGACCAGTAAAAATAACACTACTGATTCGTAGCACGGGGAGACTTTTACATAAGTTATACATGGTTATATAAAATAGATTCATACGTATGCCGAACGCATATTGTGTCAATTTGCCACTTTTATTTGGTATGACCAAGTATTATACATACAATGCCGCATACGTCCGCTCATTTACAACTTATAGTATTTAAGAAGGCCAGAAATTTCCGAGATAAATGACGATACCGATCAAGTCCCTATTTTTCAACTGATGTGTATGTGATGAGATCGTTATGCTCACCGAAACAAAGCTCGGGGAGAATATATCAGATAGCAATAATATCGTCGTACACGGATTCAGAAAAATCCTGTCTTAACCCCTAGCGACCTTTTTATTGCCACTGACCGTTCCAAGGCGGTAGCCCTTTTGTCAACTATTTTGTGTTTGTGATGTCTTATTTTGCCTTTTATTTATCTTTAAAGTTGTTCTTTGTTTCTTTGTGTGTTTGTGGTTGACTGTCGTCCTTGAATGCTATATCTACTTTAGTAATACGCATCAACAATGACGTTGAAAATGTTAACTATTTCATTACATCATGTTGCCTCGATTTTTACAGAACTTTTGATGGAATTCTTTATCTGAAACGTATAGTTATGTCAGAGTGTTATACTCTTTCAAATTCATTCCTAGTTGTAGGCCTAGTAAATTTCAGTAAAAAGCATGTTTGATCATTACGTGTAAATGTGCATGTTTTCGCGTGCCTTACACCTTCCATGTTATACTTTATTCAGAATATGTTGAGTCGTGAATTGCAGGAAGATTTGAGCATTTTATATTAATTAAGATCACTATCACATATCATAAATAGAAATTGTGCGTGCTTTGTAGAACTATGAATGTTCGATTTCTTTCCTAACGATTTAATATTCGTTAGAACTGTTTTGTGAAGTCAACTCCCACTGCATTGGTATATGAATTATTTAGTGTATATATTAAGGTCTAATTAGACACGGTGTATGTTCACTGAAGTCTATCAGAAAGGGAATGACTGCCTGCTTAGACATGAACAATTCTCATTTGTCTTGATTCGATGTAAAACCAATAAACATAGTTACAGTTCAATAATCCGGCTTTTTATCAACAATGATTTTGAAAGCGAGCATATTTGTCATTTAACTGTATTTTAAACCCGATAGAGGATCTACAAACAGTCCTTGAGTTCACTCGACTACACACTGAAATCAATTAAACCCTTGGTGAAATTGAAATCAGTTATACAAGCAATTTAAACGGTAACCAAACTCGTAATTGCTTGCGAATAAAAAGTATATTAAAGCGGTAACCAAACACGCAATATATTTAAAGCAAAATTAAAGCGGTAACCAAACACGCATTTGCTTATAATATAAGTCAGAAACTTGTTTTTGACTTCTTAAAGTATAGTACGCGGGAAACAGACTGACAACATTCACTTCGGGTGAATGCTATGCTGTTAAAAACTCCCACGCTACAGTAATCAAATCGTAGTGACAGTACATTGAGTCTATGAATAAAGTGGCTCTATTACATAAAAAGATAACCACATCGCACAACTATGCCAAGGTGCAACAAATATAATAAATGTAATAAATAGCTCAGGACACCTGACAATACATGTCTACAACACGTAGCTACTAATACAACAAACTACATTATACTGTACTGTATATTGGGTGACTGAAATAGCTTTCAGTTACAATTAACATAAATCAATTACTGAATGTCAACCTCTAAATATTCTGATATAAACAAATATTGGAAATTGTTTCAAATGTATACATTTTAACATTGGAAATAAATAGACAATAATATAAAGGCCACGGTAACAGCCAAGACCACACATTTGATTACCCAAAAATACACAATTTAAATTGCGCAATAGTGCGTATACGTGTATTTAGGCTATAACGCCTTTACTGAAACACAACGGTGCTTCTTTATACCAGCTGACGAAGGAATTTTTATTCCGAAAGATCTTTTGCATACAGGATATTGTTTTCCTAGTAAAGTAGACACTGTTAGGTTAAAATACTCAGTGAGAGATTTTAACACACAT